>CANXYI012177595.1:0-12341 GCA_948208565.1 Hura crepitans | reverse complement strand
AGAAAATAGGGCAAGAATAGAGGAAGCCCAAGAGGCCTTCAGTTCCAAAGTCTTAGACAAATCTAGATGGAAAGAAGACATAATGGGAGTATAAGGTGAGAAGGTACTTTATTTGTTCCAAACTCATTAACCCTTCATTATTATATACTTTATTTGCGGATTTTTCTTAGTTTAGAAATATCGTATTTGATGTTTTATTATTTTAATACTTATCTTAAATATGGTCTTAAATTGCTAATTTATGTGATTCTATTATTGGTGTTTTAATTCTTAAATATATTCCCAAAATTTTTCTTTAATTTTATTATTATCATTTTTCCAAAAAAAAATTATATTTAATTCCTTAAATTCCTCATTTTTTTACTTAATTTCATATAAGATATTTACACCCTAACATTTTCAACACCTTTTTTTATTATCAATTTATTCTTATAAATATTGATGATTTTAATTAAAAACAAAGATTATATTTATTATTTACCTATTATCTTACATGATTTAAAAATATTTATAATTAAAATTTGGGTAATTATGTATAATTGATTCAAATTATCTTTTTACCTAAAAGACCTAAACCTTGACTAAGACCTAATTAGCTAGCAACCTTAATGGTATATGGATAATTAACCCCCCTATAAAAAACACTTTTTCCCTTTTCCATCTCCAGCCAACAATCCCCTACCCTCATTTCTTCTTCTTCAGCCTTCTTTCAACCCTCTTCTTCTTTGCCCATTTTCTAAATTGTTAGATGCTTTATCAATATCCTTCAATCATGCCTCTTTTATTTTCTTTGTACCTACTACTATCATTCTAAAATAATTTCTTATCCCTCTTTAGTTTCAGTAAGATCTTTTCTAAAAAAAATGCTCTACAGCACACATCTTCCTCTTTGTCTCGCCTTAAATCTATGGTGAGGACTCTTTCTTTTGCATCATCCGCCTCTTCCAATAAGATGGAGGTAGTTTTCTTATTGAGTTGGTAGATTATATTTTATCATAAGAGAGACCTGCTGCATGTCAATACCACATACCAAAAAGATCGATGATGATAAGAACACGGGATGAGCTAGACCGGAACTCCCTCATAATGATATCGAGAGTGTTTTGGTCCATATCTCCATGAGTCACTGAGACTATGTGATCTCATCTTCTAATCTTGTCTATCAGCCAATCAACCTTATGCTTTGTGTTGACAAAAATGACACTCTGCGTGATAGCCTGGGTCTCATGCAAATCACAGATTGTTTTTAGCTTATACTCTTCCTTCTTCACATTGACATGGAAATGCTTAATACCCTAAAGAGTAAGCTCATCATACCTAACCAAGATGCTAATAGGTTTGTCCATGAACTTCCTAGTTACCTCAAAAGCCTCTATTAGCATAGTGGCAGAAAACATATTAACCTGAACTTTAGTTGGGAGCAACTGGAAAATATCATAGATCTAATCTTTGAAACCATGAGAAAGCATTTCATCAACCTTATCCAATACAAACATCCAAATGTGAGTTGGACATAAGGGTTTAAGGAGTGGTGGTGATGTCTACAGTTTCCTTTGGAGCGGGATTTATTACTCTTTGTCTTGCCTAAATAATTTATACCACTAAAAAGGGGAGTTAATTAAAAATGAGTGGTTAATATATGTTATTCACTTATGAAAGAGTTATTAGGATGATAATAATACTATTATTGTAATTGCTTACATGAGGTTTATAAATGTATTACTTGATATTTTATAATAATCACTTAATTTAAAATTTTATTGTTCGAATATTATTATTATAATATTTAAATGGAATAAATGGTAATATGAAGTCCTTTATTTAAATATACCTAGGTTATTAGTAAAATTAAGAATTAAAATTAAGCCACTAATGATGCATAATGAATATTAATAAATAATAATTCATTACAATAAAAAAAATTAAGTAAAGAATAATAAAATTACAAAAATTAAGAATAATAATTAATTACAACAAAATTACAAAAAATCAAGTAAAAAATAATTAATTACAATATTAAAGAAAATTATAAAGAAAAAAATTAATTAAAATAAAAAAATAATTTTTAATTATAATATTAAATAATTAAAAAAAACAAGAGAAGAGTAAACTGCTGGGCCTAAATGTTCTAAGTCCAGTAGTCTAATAAGCCCAGCATATGCCTAAGCCCAGCAGTAGAAATAGCCTAACCTAGTCTGCAGCTCACTAAGCCAACCCAATCCAATCTACAGCTCACCAAGCTAGCCTAGTCCAACAGATAAAAATATACACTCACTTATAAATCTACAAATAGACAGGGTAAGGGGGAAAATGTTAGACATAGTAAAAAAGGTGAGGCAAAAAGGTTATAAATAACAGTACTTGGGGTGCATTAAAGGGCAAAGAAGAAAAAGAAAGCAAAAAAAAAATAACATTTTTTATGATAAAATTCGTAAATAATAGTTGCGATAATTATTGAATCTACGAAGTTAAAAAAAAATAAAAGTATTTTAAATCATAAAGAAAATTTAATAAACTCATCACTCATTTCAAAATTTAAATCATTTGTTTTACTTAGAAAAAAATAATTTATGGTAAAATAAAATATACAATAAACAAAAAATGATATTAATACAAAAAGGCTAAAATGGCAGTATATAATAATAAATCTTGTATTTTCTTCAACATACAGTAAAAAATGAATGATTTAATAAACAATATAGATATTCCAAACAAGAAAATAATGTGATGGCATTAACATTAAGTAGATGAACTTTAAATTTTGCATAAAAAAAACTCTTAAAATTTATTTGAAGATGTATATACCAAGATATTAGTAGAGTTGTATATATTAAAAATTATGGTAATCTATTATGGAATCTATGAAATAATGAGTAAAAATAAGTATTCCATCTAAAATATAATCTTTAATATATCATCTAAATCATAATTAAAAAATAATAATAAGTATATAATAAAAATACAAAAATAAGGGTAATTACAGAATGTCCAGTTATTCAAGATAATAAAATGTAGGAAAGTTAAAAAAATCAACAAATACAATAAATGCAGTTTTAAAAATATGTGTATGAGCATTTAAATTATCCCACTAGTGCAAAGAGATGAATGACTTTTAGAATAATCTTATTAGAATAGGTGTCCTACACCTAAATTAGTTAGTGGTGACTCTCACTCTCATCTTAAAAGCCACGTCACATAGCGATCCCTACTGGCATTATGCTTTGGGGTCGGGTTACGACAGATGGTGACTTCGTTGGGAATGGTCATTTTTTTATGGGGGTCTCATGGTTTAGTTGAAATTAGGATGGAGTCTTTTCTTTTATGTTCTTATGTTCTTACTGTATAGACACACATTCACTTCCAGGTCAGTAATGATCTTACCTTTAGGCAAAATAGAGAGTTAGTAGGGGAGCCTCCGTAGGAAGCCCAATAATGGCCTATGAAAACTCTCACCCATGTTAATGTCAAACTGGCAGAGTCTGAGCTAGTCCATATGGATTTTAACTAGACAATAATAGATAGGGAACCAAAAAAATAACAAATATAATAGAGG
Organism: Hura crepitans; assembly: GCA_948208565.1. Classification (NCBI taxonomy): domain Eukaryota; kingdom Viridiplantae; phylum Streptophyta; class Magnoliopsida; order Malpighiales; family Euphorbiaceae; genus Hura; species Hura crepitans. The sequence continues at coordinate 8,788 of CANXYI012177595.1, read as the reverse complement.
TAAAAAAACCATCAAAATTAGATAGTAGATCTATGGAAGTATGTGTGATTTTTGTATGATTGATTTGTTTATAATTTCTTATTTAAAATTGCATTTTTAGGTTGCTAATTTTTGTTGCATTTGTGTCTCTTGCATATTACTTTGCTAACATGGATGTAATTTGATGAACATCACAGAATAGTCATGGGGAATGATAGGTCATTAGATGACTTCATCAACTCATTGCAAGGATTACATCCAGAGCTCATTAGAAGAATTTTAGAAACATTTTTTGCTACTAGAGACCGTGAAATGCTACATAAATTGCAAACAATAGTATTACAAAGGTACATAATTATGTCGAGGCCTTTGAAATTCATCGATTGGCATCCGGATTACCCCTACTTAAACTGTTTGTATATTCCAATTGAGGATGTTTTGTATTTCCCAAGAGAGGCATATCTTTGTTTGTGTTATGTAAGCAATATACTGTGGGGATGATTTTAATTGTAAACAGCTAATCAATGTCTTCTAGATTAGTTACTATACCCTAAGCGATCCAACTTTTTCACTCAGTGGTTATTTAATTTCAACAATCCATGGTAGTGGGTGGAACTATTTGAAAATCCGCATCGAGGTTTATACTTATTGGTTTAGTTCAGCATCAGATAGCATTGGGGGTTTAAAGAAAATAAAACTGTTTGTGTATGTCAGTGCCTCACCCAAATCAAGGAGAGTTTTGATGAAAATCCTTTACTAAACCCTATCTGCACTCAGCAAATATGGAGCTATGTTAAAAAGACCCTTTGTAACTTAAATGGTCAAGCAGTGGAAGATATACCAGAACACTTGCTGAACCATTTTGATGGATGCCTTAAGTGAAACACATTGATCCTACCATTGGACACAATTATTTCCTATTGTTACCATAAAGCTACCTATGTGGGATGTCCACTTATATATGTACTAGCAGAGGACCCATCGATAAAGGAAGTATCAATGCAAATCCCTCAAGAGTAGGGAAATGCTACATAAGGAATTGATCAGCAACCAATAAATAGGTTAATGTTTGAAATAGTGGAAGCTCTAATACCAAGTGTAGACCCAAGTCAGTCACTAGAGAACCCACATCATGATTATTTCGAGGAACCCTATAAAGATGATATGAGAGAAGATCAAGATGAACAACTCATAACATGTGAACCTTACATAGAAGAAAGCCCAGGAAAAAACCCAGAAGAGGATCCGGAGGGAGAACTAAGAAAGAACCCAGAAGAGGATCTAGAGGAGGACCCAAAAAAGGATCTAGAAAAGGACTCAAAGGAGGATCTAAATGAAAACCTAAAAGAGAGCCCAGAGGAAAACCTACAGGAAAACCTGAAAGTGGATCTAAAAAAAGATCCAAAAAAGACCTAAAAGAGGAACTAGAGGAGGATCCGAAAGAGGACCCAGAAGAGGAACCAAAGAAGGATCCAAAAGAGGACCCAAATGAGGATTTGAAAAAGGACTCAGAAGAGGATCTAGAAGAAGAGAATGGCATAGAGAAGGATAGGGAAGAGGACTCTGATGACAACATAGATAAAGATTCTGAAAGAGTTTTTAATAGTCAAGAGAAAGATTTAAAGGATGATTCAAAAGATGACTCTAATGAATTTGAGGAAAGTCATGACAACTAAGAAGATGAGAGCATAACTTCATCAGTGGGTAGCTCTGTTACACCCATATAACAACAAAATCCTTTTAGAAAAGCAATAGTACATTTTGAAAAGACCATCCCTTATCTAGAAGTAAACGTAACAAAGGTAGCATGTCACTATCTAGAATTTCAACATTTTAATAGATAGTGGCCTACATCTTTTGATAAAAGGGAATCATATTAAATATCTAGATATAGTACCTTAGAGTAGTGTTGTAATTGTCTATAAAGTCAACTTAGGTAGTATTTTTGAAAAAAGATTCCCTATATATAGGAGCAAATGTAACAAAAGAAGTATATCACTATTCGAAGTAATAACATTTTAGTGAATAGTTATTTGCATCTTTTGGATAGAAAGGGAATGATAATTAAAAACACATGATATACAAGCTTTGGATGTAATATGTTTGCACTAATGGCACTATGGTGTTGAAATATCCATAGTGGCAAAGTAAGATTTATCATTAGCATACATACATATAATAGATAAATATTTAACATAATTGGCAATCAAATTTTACAAGTACTAGCACTAATAATATTACATTCAATTTCACAAGATATATACACTAGATATTGCAGAAGTCTCCATAGGATACATTTTTAAGTTAAAATAATTATCAAGAGAAGGAATCGAATAGACATAACATGGGGATAGTTTGCCAAAGGGCTATAATATAGAGTTGCCTAATATCACAAACTTGGACTTACAACAGAATTACTTGGCTCCTTTAAAGGAGGCATAAGAAGCTTTAACTCCAGCACGAAGACAAATATTTGATGATCGATACAGATGGATAGCTTATCTTATGTACTTGCCTAATTACACCAATATGATCAATGCTATGATTAGATATTAGGACCCTAGCTATAGATGTTTTACATTTAAAGAGATGGATATGGCCCCCACCATTGAAAAGTACCAGTTTATGTTAAATTTAAAGATGACATTCAAACCCTATAAATATACAAGAATAGAAAGGGATTTGAAATAGTTAGCTAGAGTTATCGGGATCCAGGCTAGCAGTTTGATAGAATGGGAGCACCCTATATCTAGGGCAATCAAGATCGAATCCCTTCTGTAATTCATCTAGGCTAACATTGACTCAGACATCTCTTTACCAGTACTAGCACTTCTTATTTATGGGACAGTTTTGTTCCCAAGAGTTCTAGGGCTGATTGATGAGAAGGTCATAATATGTTTTGCAAAGGTAGCATGGAATGGAACTCCAATTTTTTGTATCTTGGCAAAGACATTCAAAGCTTTAAATATTATTAGAATTTGAAGGGAAGGCCAATTTACAGCATGCCTCCCACTTCTTTGTATGTGGGCATTGAATCACTTCTAGTACCTTCCAACCTTCAAATTTCCTATAGTCAGATATGACAAAGATTTTAACAAGTGCTTCAATTATCTCTCAAGATTTGGACAATTTCGATAGCCAACATTGCAACCCAAAGTGAAAGCTTGGTTACAGTTTCTGTATAACCTCAGGGAAGAAAATATATCATGGATACCTTTTTGGAAAAAACGTGATGACCTAATAATCACTTGTGGGAATTTTTATTGCTCCCTATATTAAGTCCCTGGGGAGGAATAGCCTATGCACCTGCCATGTTTAAAAGACAGTTATGAGCTACTCAATTCATTTCGATCACTAAAGGAGTACGCGGGTTTGATTTTGAATACGGGGAAAATAATATGAAAGAAATGATAGAGGAAATAGTCAAAGCATGGCAGTATGTTAGTGTATTAAAGAAAACTGCCCCCAGTAAATCAGTAACGGTGAATTATCCACAATGGCATCAGAAATGCGACAAGGGATTTACACCTCTAAAAATAAGGGAAAGTAAAAGGAAAATGCTTATAGAGACATTAGCAAAGGAGGAGGGTCAAGTCCCAGAACAATCAAATAATGATTTAGTAGAGTGGATAAAGATGGTCACAAAGGCAGAGTAGAAAACCTGGAGTTTAGAGAAACGAAATGATGAATTAATGGAGGAGGTGTGTATGTTACAAAATTAGCTCATAAAAATGAAGATGGATCATAATGAAGAAATAAGAAGCCTAAAATAGGAAAACAATCGACTTCGAGCTGAAAATAAGGAATTAGTTCAAGAAATACATGTCATGTAGAAGGGTAAGCAGAAAGTAGACCCATATAGTCTGGCAATAAGAAGATATCAGGAGGAATATGAGAAAAATCAAAGGATAGATCTATAAGAGCAATATGAGCGATTGATAACTGAATATCATATGTTACATGCTCATTGTGAAAGCTTAAAAGGAGAGATCAATTGTTATAAAATTAGTATGAATGGGTATTATTATGATTACTGCAAAATGGAGATAGAGAAAAATTAGATAGAAAAAATGATGTGAGAAACATTCGATAATGCTATCATCTTTGTAGATAGCTTGGCGCACTTTAAAAATGCTTATATACCCATCGACAAAAAAGGAGAAAAAATGGTTGATTTCCTGGAGAACTTATGAAAGAGTCTGAAATATCTGGGTTGAATCATGTGAAATTGTGTGTGATATTATTTTGCTTAGTATTTGTAAACTAAACCTAAGTAGATGTATTATATTAAACAAAGAATGATGTAATATAAATGAAGTATGTTAATAACATGGGTTTGATTTATTAGTACCGTGTGTAACCATGTTAATAATTTATTAAACAAGTAACCAAAATAGCCTACTAATTTAATTAACACATTCCTCTTGGGCATCTATATTTAACCTGTTTAAGGAAAAGACAAATGGAAGAGTAAAAATATGAGGAACTCAGAAAAGACCTTGATCAAATCAAGGAGTAATTGTCAGATGTAAATATTATGAAGGAATAATAGCCAAAATCATAGAATTACTAAAAGGAAAAACCATTGTAGATGAAGCGCTAACTACCCTTCCTATAGTATCTCTAGTAACAGTATCACAAACTCCTTTGACAAGTCAAACATTTCAAAAGATATTCCCTGAACAAAGTTTAACAAAGCCAAGAGAAGAAATAAATGTGGTTCTAGATTTGGATAACCTTAAAGTACAGGCTAACCTAAAAAAAAGTTGTAAATGAGGGAATGACAGAAAAATTAGGGTCATTAGAAGAAAGATTAAAAGTGATTGAAGGGATAAATATTTTCGGGACCATTAATGCTACATAATTATGTTTAGTACCCGATGTGGTTAGTCCTTTAAAATTCAAAAATCCTGAATTTGAAAAATATGAAGGGAGGAGTTGTCGTCAAAGCCATCTGTCTATGTATTGTAGCCAGATGGCCGCACATGTTAACAATGTAAAACTACTCATCAACGTATTTTAAGAAAGCTTAACAGGGTCTGCTTTGAGATGGTATATGCAATTAGAAAGAAACTATTTCAAATGATGGAAAGATTTGGCTTACACATTCTTAAAATAGTATAAACACAACATTGATATGGCTTTAATCAGGGATGATCTTCATGCCATAGAAAAACAATCAACTGAAACATTTAAGGAATATGCTTAAAGATGGAGGGATAAAGTAGCTCAAGTCATTCCTCAGCTCATAAAAAAGGAAATGATAACCAAGTTTTTAGACACTCTAGGGCCTCCTTTTTATAGCATGATGCTACCCAATACCACTACAAACTTTTCAAATTTTATTATGGCAGGAGAAAGAATAGAGCAAGGCATTAAAAAAGGGAAGCTTAAGGAATGAATTAATGATTCATATAGTTCAAAAAAGTGGTATGTAGGCAAAAAGAAAGAAGGGGATGCTTATATGGTAGGAGAAAATAAAGGAAAAATAAATGAGCAAAATATATTTGTGACCCAAATAGCACCGACTATAGTACAAATGCAATACCCAAGTCTTACAACAAATACAACTAGTCCTAGAGAGCAAAATTATAGGCAACAACAAGCCTCAGAGGCTTTTGATCCTATCCCCATTACATATATAGAATTACTGACTCAGTTAATGCAAAACAATTTGGTAAGCTTGTCACCTCTTAGACCATTAGCACCCCCGTATCCCAAATGGTATAAAGAGGATGCTAAATGCGAATATCATGTTGGAGCAATAGGGCATCATATAGAGAATTGCCTGGCATTTAAAAGAAAGGTCTAAGCATTGATAAATGTAGGATGGCTCAAATTTTATCAAGGAGAACAAAGCCCGAATGTCACTACTAATCCCTTACCAAATCATGAGGATGGAAGAATAAATGTCATCATCAATGAAAAAGAGGATAAAGAATTAAGTTAGGAATATGTAAAGGAGGCCTATAATTTAAAGCAGTTATTAATGTTATTAGTACAAATGGGTTAGTGGTAGAAAACCTTGATGAATCAAGTATACAAGATGAATTCTTAAGGCTATTAGATGCAAAATTCATAACAATCTAGTCAGCCAACAACGAAATAGTGGTTACAAGAAAAGAGGATAATAAAGAGATAGGAAAACCAATTCCTGGCCAAAATGACATTAAGCCTACCTAGGCCTTTTCTTTACAAGGATATAAAGGTAGTACCTTAGATATATAGATGTTCGACCACTTAAGCAAAGGAGTTAAAAGCCCTATAGACATCAGAGCTTTTCATAAAAAATATTACTAGGGTCAGAGGAATGACAAGAAGTGAGAGATGTTATATCTCTGAAGAAATAAATAAAAAAAGAAATGAAGAATTAGAATGATGTGGCAATGAGAAAGAAAAAGAGGAAAATAATACAGTTCCTAAGGAACAACCTAACTAAGCCCATGAGCCTAGGAAAAGAGTGTCCGATGAAGATATGGAAGAATTTTTAAAGTTAGTCAAGTAAAGTGAATATAAGGTGATTAAACAACTTAATCGTACCCCTGCCCGAATTTCATTACTTGCTTTTATCATGGTATCAGAACCTCATCGAGCTATGTTATTAAAGATATTAGATCAAGTATACATTCATCATGACATTTCAATGGAAAACCTCAATAATATTATCGGTCATGTGATGTCAGCTAATTACATCACCTTCATAGATAATGAGATCCCTTTTGAAGGAACAGGCCACGTTAGGGCCTTACATATTTCTGTAAAATGCAAAAATTATTCGATCGCAAAAGTGCTAATGGATAATGGATCATCTCTAAATGTAATGCTAAAATCCACTTTGAGCAACCTTCCTTTTAACAAATCATTTATAAGACCTAGTTTAATGATTATCAGAGCATTCGATGGTACTAGAGGAAATGTTATTGGGGAGATTAAGCTACCAATTCAAGTAAGCCCTACAACATTTCAAATTCCTTTTCAAGTAATGGATATAAACATAGCATATAGTATGCTATTAGAGAGGCCATGGATTCATAGTGCTGGTGCAGTTCCTTCTTCCCTACACTAAAAAGTTAAATTTGTTATTGATGGGAAGTTGATTGAAGTTTATGGAGAAGAGGAAATCCTTATATCCAAGCCTATTAAAGACCAATATATTAAAGCAATAGAAGAGGCAATTAAAAGCTCTTTTCAATCTTTCAAAGTAGTAAATGTTATTTATGAACCCCTTAAAGAAAAGTTGACAAAAGCATCCTTTTGTAATGCATCACAAATGTCTACCTAAGTAATGCTAGCACAGGGATACCAGATAGGGACGGGCTTAGGAAAGAATAAGCAAGGAATGGTTAAATATGTGGAACTCAAGGGTAATGGCTATAAAGCAGGTTTGGGGTATCATGTAACTCATTATGATAAGATGAGAGCGAAAAACGAATAGTGATTGAGAAAGATGGAAAAGGCAAATGGCCCAAAAGTTGATCATTCCCAAATGGAAATTCCTACCTTAAAACAAGTGTTTAGAAGTGCTGGATGGCTCATACATGAATTAAAAAGTGTTACAAAAAGGGGAATTCCTTAAAAAATGAACTCGCCATGATAAATGCTAATGAAGGGGAAGAATCGGCAAAGAATTATGTATACTTTTTTCAATCAGAGCAAGAACTCGGGAATTGCAGGATCTTTGAATTTCCTTCCCCACTAAAGTAATGTCCTCATTTACCCAAAGATTATAGTTTATTCTGGTTCCCAATGCCTATATGTAACCAAAAATTGCTTCTAGCTATTCCTAAGGCTAAAAGCTTTAGTATGTTGAGCTTTCTTTATTAATAAATTTACACCTTATCTTGAACATTTCCCTTGTATTTCTCCTAAAGCCTTTTTATGTTTTTTTTATTTTTACATTCTTTTTTTTAGGAATAATGATTCTTTAAATGATATGCTTAAGGAAAAACAAAAATATAATTTTGATAGTCTAATATATCAAATAGAGTTTGATGAAGAAAAAAATGAAGATGAAGCAATAGCATCCGAATTTGAAAAGCTATAGGATCATAGAGAGAAAATTATAGAAACATAACAAGAGCCCATAGAAGTAATAAATTTGGGAATGGAAAAAAATCTTAAAGAAGTTAGAATAAATAGTAGATTACTTGACGAATTAAAAGAATGAATTATCAAATTATTGAGGGAATATATGGATGTTTTTGCATAGTCCTATCAAGACATGCTTGGATTAGACACTGATATAGTTGTTCATAAATTACCTCTGAAACCATGATACTGCCCTGTTAAGCAAAAATTTAGAAAGATGAAATAGGAAGTGCTTTTAAAAATCAAAGAAGAAGTTAGAAATAGGTTTTTTAGAAGTAGTTGAATACCCTGAGTGGGTGGCAAACATTGTACTAGTTCTAAAAAAGGATGGAAAGGTGAGGATGTGTGTGGATTATAGGGACCTAAACAAAGCCAACCCTAAAGATGATTTCCTGTTACCCCATATAAATGTATTAGTAGATAGCGTCACTGGTCACTACATGTTCTCCATTATGGACAGGTTTTCAAGATATAACCAGATTAAGTTATTTTGGGATGACAAGGAGAAGACACGCTTTATTACCCTTTGGGGAACTTTTTGCTATAAAGTAATACCGTTCGGATTGAAAAATGCCGGAGCCACTTACTAAAGAGCAATGGTTACCCTATTCCATAACCTAATGCACAAAAAAAGTCGAGGTGTATATTGATGACATGATATTAAGTTATGTCCTATAAAAGACCATATGCTGATATTAGAAAAAGTATTTAATAGGTTGAG
>CANXYI012177455.1:0-17110 GCA_948208565.1 Hura crepitans | reverse complement strand
TTCTTTTTAGTATTGTGTTATTGAGCAAACTCAAGCTAATGCTACATTGAATATGTTACAAACTATATTAATGGGTTTATCTTAAATAGTCCATTGGTTTGTTGAGCAAACTCAAGGCTAATGGGTCTAGATGTAAATTGGGGAAATGTTTATGAGATAAACATACACCAAGAGTTGGTGACCAAATGATTAGTAGTTGCATGAAAATGCAATTAGCATAAAATGCCTACCATTTCTATTATCGGTTAGGCTTGTTAAGTAAACCCAATGCTTAACCTTAATAAGTAATGGGTACTATCTCACTAAGAAAACCATCAAGTTTTCTCAGATCAATGGTGATGGCTATTAGTTCACAATAAAATAATGGAAGAACACATGTATTTTATTAAAGACCTTATAAAATGCATTCATATACATGATCATATATAACATGTTCTCAATTTTACATATTTGTACGCTTACATCATGAGCACATCTAATCTAAACCTATATTTCAATGTATGCATTAGTTCTATCAAATTTAACTGTCAAACAAAAATTGTAACTGTCTATTTTTGGACTTAAAATATTATAAAAAATATGATCAATAAAGAAATGAACTTAAAATGAAGTTAGATGGCCCAATAGTTAGACACCCACTAGATGGGTCGATTGGTTAACTTAGGGATTAACAATTACTAGACTATCTGTTTATCAAATTGGGCCAATACACTGGCCGAGATTCATAATTGAGCCATTGCACTAGTCTGTGAGGTAGACATTTTAAATTGCTAGCATCTTTGACTATTTATCAGACTAAGTTGGTGCAACAGCGAAGGTCCTTAAAGGGGCAACTACACTATTTTGCTGGGCAAACTAGGATGTATATTCTTGACATGATATGTTACCATTAAGAGGTCTATGGACTAATCCCTATGTATAATTGCTTATTATTTTTTCCCTTTAAGAGGTTCCTATGAACTGATCCTTATGGTTGTATTTGGCCGGTGTAGTGGTTGGTGTCCAAAATATAGGCCACTACACATTTTTTAGTGCCCTCTTGGTTCAGTGTCTGTAAGTGTTGTCTATCTAGTCAGGCTTATGAAATGGACTTAAAATAGAGAAAAATGCAAATCTAGAATAATTGATGATATTTTTTTTATGATAAATTGAATAAATGAGATATAATGGCATTTTGGTAATTTTAAAGTAAATATGGCATATCATCAGAATGGCATCAGTCACTTGGCATGTTACTCACACTCTACACTTAAATTATTATTTTATGCTTACTTGTGTGTGTTAATACATGTGGCATGCTTTCAATGGTTTAAATTCACCATTGAGTTTTAGACTCAGCATAATCGTGTTGTGGTGTGCAAGTGGCAAAGATAAGTAGGCCAGCCTCGATGATCATGCAGTGTACAATACAAGTGCTAAAGGGTAATAGAGTTATTTTTCTTTAGTTGTGGCACTTATAGGAATTTTGTAGGTATAGGTAGCATGTATAGAAGTTGCTATGTCTATATATAAACCATGGATGTGATGTTTATAACTAGTATTTGGTCTGTTTGAGTTGCTTATAGTTTTAATAATTATGGGCTTAAGGCCCTATGTGTGTGAATTAGATATGATTGATGTGTGCTAATGTTGACTGGGGGACCAGAAAGGGTCCAAATGGAGGTTGAATGGATTGTTTAGCTATAGAAGTGTTTCTAATAGGTGGAAAAAAATTTTGGTATGTCACTCGAGTAGCCCTTATGCTACCCAATTTTCTAAACCATAAAAAGTGTCTATGAATGGTTTTTCCTAAGTTTGTTAAACTATATATGAACATGTTTGAGGATTAGATTGGAAAGCTAAGCAACATCTGATAGAGTTCTAGAACAATCCATAAGTGTTAAGAAGTTTACCTCTGGAGAAATTGTAGGATGGGTGACTTAGCGGGAAGTGCATCGCCTATTGGGTTTCTTTAAGAATCCGATAGGGGTGTCACATTTAGTGGTAGTTATGCTTTGTATAGGGTCGGTTATGCTACACTATACAGAGGCTAATAAGTTTATGATTTCTATAGTAATCCATGATGGCTGATAAACCATTAGAGAAAAGAGTAAAGGAAGAGGCCAATTATGCTTCAACTACAATACATGGAGTAGGTAATATAGCTACTCTATAACCTAGTGATATTAAACATAGGCCACAAACTTAGGCATAGCCATAGTTAGAAGCATCTCTAGCTTTGTTGCAGCAAATAGTTAATTTGTTGAGACATACCTATGCTCCTACTATTCCACCTCTACCACTACTAGCTCCTATGTAGATGACACCATTAGAGAGAATTAAAAAGATGGGAGCTATGGATTTTCTAGGCATGAAGGAGGATGATGCAGCATGAGAGGAGTACTAGTTAGAGAGGCAGGATTTTAGAACAACTGGAATGCTCAAAAGAAGATAATATTAAATAGGAGATGAATACATTATCATTTATATGAGAATGCATGCTTGTGCCAAAACATGAGGTACCTAGAAAAGGTATGTTGAGTGTAGGTTTGTCATATATGCATACATGTTTGTATGAAAACGGTGTGCTAACATTAATGAATAAGCAAAATGATACATATTAAATACATGTATGCCTACTGACTAAATGTGAAGAATGTTTGCATTAACATGAGTTTGTGGCCTTTGGATGAAGTGATAATAAATATAGTGACATACATGTTTAGTCCTAATGCTAAATGTGTATTTTCTCTTAAATAAATGTCATGAATGCATACATGTAGTGTCTATATATGACTGAATGTAGATGCACTAATGCCTACTTGAATGTGAGCTAATGAATGAAAGTTATGAGATATGTACTTTGACTACTTGTAGCTAGCTTATGAATGAGATGATACTTGTATAAATGTATAAATGCATGTGGCACTTAAACATGGTGACCTATATGTTTGGCTACCTAAATAATGATTATAAGTTATTGCATTCTAAGTAGAGCTAACTGAATTGATGTATGTAAGGATGTCATATTACGAATGAGTCAATATTGGTACAAGGGCATATATTATGGCAAGAGTTGAATGAATGCAGTGATAATTATATGGCCTAGTTTTCTCTAAATGAATGAATGCACTTTATCCTATCCTAGATGAATGTGCATGAAAATGTCTAAAAAACATGAAGGTGGTGAATGAACTAATGTATGGATGTTTTATATCTGATTCTTTTTGGATTACTATGTTAAATTCTATGAATGATGCATGTGTCTATGCATAAATGACTAATGTTAGAAAGAAATGCTCATGTGTAAGGTAAACGAAGGTGTTATGTATGAAGTTCCCTATATGTTTAGCTACCTAATGGGTAAATTTTATGTTTAGTTCTTTTTAGATGAATTAATGATGAATGCAAATCTATCCTAGATGATGGATCCTATGTGTGTGCGCATGTTAGGTATCCCTTATATGCTTGAGTTATGTGATATGTTTCAAATTAAAATGCTCATCCTAAATGATGAATGTGTTAATGATAATGCATACATGTTTGTAGATGTCAATGAATTTATGCATTGTAAATGTGCTAATCAGTGAATGGTTACTAACAAATATGGTATCTATTTTGCTACTTTATGAATGTAAGTTTGTGAATGAACAAATGTATGTATGTATGTATGTATGTATATATTAAGATGACTTCAATGAATGTATGTAGTGATTGAATGATTAGATGTGAATGTGTGTGTCATAAATACACAAATGTGCATAGTTACTGAATGAGTTTAGTGATACTAGTTATTAAATGATGATTGTCTATTAAAGCATGTATAGGCATTTTAAAAGAATGTAGTGATGCATGTTCTTGATTGCTTTAGATAAATAATGAATCTAATTTCTTAGTTAAATGAATGATGACTATGCATGAATAAATAGATGTATAGTGAATGTATCTTTTTCTTAGAAGAATGAGTATGCCAATACTAGTGCAGGAGTTTAACTTTTCTAAATGCATATGAATGTGAATGTATAAGCAAATATATGTTTTTCTTTCAAATAGATGTTTAAACATAAGGCTTTACTATTGAGATCACATTATTCTTAAACTTATAATAAGAAAGACTCAAGCAAAAGCAAAAGTGTGGAGAAATAGGTCAGGTTAAGATGATGAGTAAGTTAAGAAATAAAGTGAAATGTTAATTAAAGGTAAAGAGTATTAGGTTAAGTTGAGGTTATGTGAAGGCTAAAGAATGAAGGGAAGGTGTAAAGAAGTAAGTTGATTTAGATGAGTAGGTGAAAAGGCTAAAGGTTTGGGGAAAATGTCAATGTGCTGAAGAGAGCATTTAAGAACGTGTGAAGAATGAGTGATTATGTTGACCAAATGATAAAACATGTAAATGTATGTGATTTCACATTATGGTACCCTTGTTATTACTTAGCTCAAAGGTTTTGCAACTATATGTTTTCTCTTAACCCCTAATTTTTCCCTAGACTGCCCTTTGTAGGTTTTTAATCTAGTGAGCTATGGTTTAATTTTTGCTTAGGCTACCCTTTATGAGTTTTTAACCTAGTGAGTTTCCTTTTTTTTTTTTAATTCAACTTATCCATGTTTTCATGCTTAGAAATCATTATATAGGATCTAAACTTGCAATTTGACTTGGCTTTTAAGTTCATCTTGTTGTCTCAAATTAATTACAAATGAACTTGCATCCTTAAAGTGGTTAGATATGTTTTAAAGCTTATGAAATGAACTGAAGTGTATATAGTTCTTTAAGAGGAAAATGATATGACTTCAAAGCATACATTGTTAGAAGATTGAGGGGTTTAGATAAAATTGTGTGAGTGCTAGCTATATGCCTCTTAGTATCTTAAATCCTTGTGTTTCTGTCATATGTTGGAAGCCATCCTTTTGACTTTTCCAAGTATTGCATTGATGATATCCATATTATTAGCCAGTTCAAAGATTTTTTGGCTAAATATTTTCTCTTATGTTTCCCTAACTTTTGCCTAGGCTCATGCTTGGTTGATAGCCTAGCAGGAATTATTTTTGTGAAGGTAACCATAATTAAGAAGAAAATGCTCAGTTATTTATGGCTTAAGATAAATCTTTTTATTCTTGTAGGCTTTGGAGTTTTGATATTTAGAGCCTACTGACTTTTGGATTTTTATATAAGCAAAAACCAAAAAAAAAAGTTCATTGTTTAGAATGGTATCATAAGCTTTTAAGCTTTAAAGAAAATGTTTTAATTATACAAATAATAATGGATTTGGTGCTTTCATTTATATAACATACTATTCTTATACCTCTTTTAAGATTAAAGAAAAGCATTCATTTGGGTCTAGTTGCCCTTAATTTTATTATTTTTATTTCTTTTATCTCTCATCTCATATTCAAGGATATTTCTTATGCCTTACAAGGAAAGATCAAGTCTTGATCCTAAAATTGTGTGTAGAAATAAAAGCCATTCTTTTAGAAATCACAAACTAATTATGATGATATATATAGATAAAGCCATTTTTTCTTCTTCTTTTTTCCCTTTTTTTTAAATCTCTTAACTAACTTTCAAGAGTTCCAAGTTATGCAATGAATAAAGTGAACAAAGATGCTTATGTAGAGTCAAAACAATAATTTATTATACCTTAATTATTTCCTCAAAATAAAAGAAATAATTAGGAAAAAAACAAAGGCATTAAATCCTATCTTTACTAAATTCTTCTGTATCCTTATTTGGTGCGATTTTGTTATTGTTCATTATTGGGCCTTTAAATGGGTAGACCAAAAGTCAAGAAGAGAGAACCTTGCTTTTCAAAGAATTAAGGAATCATGTTGAGGTCCTATAATGGGTGATCTCAAGATTGGGCATCGGACTAAAGTCGAAGAGGTTTTGGATGGTATGGTAAATATTTTTGCACTCATTAGTGAGGTGACCAGTCTTTTGATGATATGCAAAATATAAGTTGTGCCTATGTTTATCTAAAAATGACCTAATTAGTGGTTCTAGTGTAAATTGATGAAAGAGGTTTTTATTCCTCAATTCTTTGAATATTGATGACAAGGGCTTGTTAAACTTTATAAAATTGAGTAAAGGATTACTAGGCCATGTTGAGCCTTTCTTTTCTTAGCTATTTCCTATGCCTATCTCTTAATTTGCCCTCTCAATGGTCTTTAATTTGGCAACATCTTCTTAAATCATAACTCGAATGACCTCTTTAATCAAGTCTTAATTGAAAAAAAGAAAGAAAAGAATGATTTTTTCCTTTTGAAGAACGTGAGTGAAGGATAATCCCTATAGTTAATATGGTACATGGTTATTATTTTTGTAGAAATGTGCTACGATGCATGTTTCAAGCATTATAATGCTATGCATGTTTAATTAACATGGATAATCTTAGCTTATGTTGTACTCTAAGTATAATGCATAGATGTGAGATTGAAGGTCTAATGATGACTCTACCACATGCATATGGTGTGTGCATGTTGTCTTAAAGTTTTGCACGTCAACCTAATAAAGCTTACATAATGGATGATGCATGGTATTGCCTAGGTATAGTATGTCAAGTGTATGTATAAGTATGGATGCATGAATGCATGAAGTTTATAGGATAGTGTTATGCATGTATAAATATATAAGATGGTGCCTAATGCAAGGTGTGTGTCTATTTCTAAGTGCATATACAACTTATGAAAATAGTATGGTGTATGCTAATAATAATGTATTGAAGAGGGCCTACATATGAAGTTTACATATGATTCTAAGAGCTTATATGGTTTGTGATGCAATGTATGACATGTCTATGCATGGTGATGATGTATGAATGATTATATCTAGATGTGGGGTGAAACTAGATGCACGTTTGTGAGGATGATGTGAACTATCTCTATAAAGTGTGTATTATGATATATGTCTTAAGCATTATAATACATGGATTTCTATGATTCCTATTGATACCTAATGTTGAGTGTTGTGCATGATTCCTATACATAAGTAGTGTAGATGAATGTATGTTATACTGATATTAAGTAAAGTGGTGCGAGATTTAAGGTGAATTAGAATTGTCCTAAAAAAGGATAATGCAAGGTGATGCCTAGATATAATGTGCATGTAATGAGCATATATATGTATGCTTAAAATGGTGTAAAGGTGCACATACATATAAAAGATAAGACATATGCCATATTGGGCAATGATATAACTCATGAAATGGTATGTTTGTTTGATGCCTAGGTAAACCTATACTATATGTGACATATGCTGGTGTATACATTCATAGGATTCCTTATACTTAGAAGATGTGTACAAAAATGTATGCATGGTCCTAGATGTAAAGACACATATGAATGTATATATAAAGATAAAGATACATATAAAGATGTATGCATGGTTCTAGATATATATAAAACATATGAAGATATATATAAAGATGTATGCATGGTTATAGGTATATATGATACATGTAAAGATACATATAAAGATGTATGAATGTTATATGTGGACTTTTACAACATGTATGTATGCATAAAGCTATAAGAATCTAAAATGATATATATTGTGCTTATTCCTATATGCTAATCCATGGTCATGTTATGTATGCCCTAATGTAGATACATAGTATACTTATTTGCATAGAGAATGCATGGGTGAGGTTATAAGATTCTATTATGGGGATAATTCTAAGAATGCATGATCAAGAAGTCAATGAACTTTTATAAGATTTTAACCTTTCTATACGATTAGTGTGTCATATGCTAGTGTAAAGTGTACTTAAATCAAGATGAAGTGTGTAATACATGTGCATTTGGATGTGTCATGGATATATGTATGGGACATAAAGGCTTGTGTTATGAATGAGATACATATGGTACATTTATACAAGGTGTAAGTCTTCATAAAAGAGAGATACACGGATGCAAAGTTATGGAGTAGGTAAAATGTTAATTTACAATGTTATGCATAGATAAAAGGATACATGTTAAGGTGTATAAGGACAAACACAAGCAATAAGCCTTCCAAACTTATTACTCCCACACATGTGGTCTTAGTAATTCTTCATAAGTAAGCCTACCTAACCATTAATAAGGGATACATAGGTTGGATTATAGGCCTAATTTGGCCTAATAACCTCTCATATTAAAAGTACATGCAAAAATAATGGCATATAACATTTAAATCTTGCATAAGGTGAAATTAGGTTAGGCCCATTCCAAATAAAAGGCATAATGCACTTGGCTCCACTTTAAATAAGGTTAAATGTAATAGGCCTATATAATAATCATAATGTAATCACAAACTCTTAGAGTTATGCAACCTAAGGGAAGTTGCTAAGCTTAACTACATGGGTTCATGGTTCGGCCTAAAAAGTCTTATTTCTCTTATAAGTAAGGGATCATCTTAATAGTTCTTCCCAATTTAGGGAAATAGCAATTGATTAGTTCACCATTTGATATACCTAAAGATACATGGCTCATGAGTGATGGATATGCTAGAAATTCCCCATTTTTTAATGAAAAATGGCTTCATGGTTTACAACATCATATGGGATAAAAAGGAACACAACACATATAGAATGAGATGAATGGGATTGATAAAAATTAGAATATTAGAAGGCATATTATTTAGTCACTTTCTATTTAAATTCTTAATCCTTAGTGGAGTTGCCACCGTAGATTTTTGAATCTACTAGTGATGAGGCAGTTAGTGTTTGGGGTTGCCACTTATTTCTATATTAAGACTACTAAACTTTTGCTAAGCAAGGTTTTAGAATCAAATCTTATTTATGCCCCAATAATATACCTTCAAATTTTAACATTTATCAATCATGTATCATGAAAAGCAAGCAAAATAATTAATACAACATGTATATCACCTTTGCACATAAAGAAAAACCAATTTATAGCAATTGAGATATATAACAAAGCTTAAAGATATGAATTATACATCTATAATTCGAGTTATTAATTGATTGTAGTTTTAACTTAACAATTACTCATAATTCCATAGGAATTGGCAGTAACTGTCTAACACCTATCTCTAAGAGATTGGCCTATGTTATAATTTTTTTATATGAGTTTCATTAAGGAAAAGCAAAAATATTTTATTAAGAAATGCCAACTAATTATATAAAAAAATCATTAATGTGAAGTTAGGTTTTATGTGTAAAACAAGTTTAAATGAACTGCCTATTATAATCCTAAAAATAAGTAAAAAAATAAATAAATGTGCAAAACCAAAGACAAAAAAGTAGAGATTATTTCCATTAATACGTTGGTTAATCCATATGGATAGCATATGGTCATTAGCATAAGTCCATGCAAACATAGGATAAGGGTGTCAATTGGTCAGTCTAGACCTTAACTCCATAATAAGGTCACTAGCTTGCATTCACTCAAATAGAACCATTAAAATCACATTAAATGGTTCCAAATGACCTTAAACCACATTAAATTGTCATGCAGATGAAAAATTCAAGATTATGCACTCATAAACAAAATATATATGACACCTCTCACTTGACCCGATACCCGGAGCTAAATCAAAGATGGCACATTATGACACCTCCTACCTGAACTATTACCAGCCTAAATAAGAGATAACACATTAACCAATTTTTGCCTATCTATACCATTTTCTTCTTAAAACCCTATTATGAGCGTGTATTGTGAGCATCCTAGGCTCATATGTAAATAAACCAAATATTAAGTACACAAACATGTAAAATAATGCTATCCCATTTTGACACAAATTTGACTGCCTAATGACTGCTCGATATCATCGCTCAAGATGAACCTATAAAAAATAACACTTTTATAACATACCTCTTTATAGATCACCATACTACATCCATCTGATCCCCCAATGTCATCATCATCAACACACAGTGGCATTAGTCACATCATAATCATAGCATCAACAACAGTCTCAATATCATCATGTATCAGGTTCATAACATACGATGGTTATGTACTACTGATGTTTGTTTTGTTAATTTACATGACCAAAGGACCATCATAAACTATGCACACATATAACTAAAGTGGACCCATACCTTTTTATGTACATATGAGTGCCAACTATTCTTATATACATCAAACTGAAGATACAAAAAGATATACCAAAGATTAGAAGATATTTACATTGTAACACTATGTTAAGGCTAAACTAAAATAGTTTATCTATAACTTATGGATCAAAAACACAATATGCTAAGTATAAAGCCTAGTGGGGTATTTGATAAAATATGCTCACATACACATGCACTCATGCCAAGCATATAAGTTCAAAATGAAACATGTCATATAACACTTGCGTATTTTACTAATTTTATGATGTTGCATAATTAACCATTTTAAGTAATTGTATTACTATGACTTATTATTGTCTATTTTATGTCACTTACCTTTCATCATTTGCCACTTATATTCACAATTGGTTTCCCATGCTTGCTTACCATTATTATGTTTCATGCTCATTAACTGATTTACTTATCCTACTAATGCCAAAGTCATTATCTAATTTACTTGGCTCATTTAAACTTAGGTATCAATCCAATTATTTATCCCTAGCATATCATGTCAATATAATGTTCAGTGGTCCTGTTGAACCTCCTAATGGCTTCATCCACTTTAAATTACATACGATGATTTTGTTGGACCTCCTTACAGCTACATCCACTTTATAGTCAAGATCATCAATACATATATGTGTAGTAATCCTATTGAACCTCCCAACGATTGCACCCACTTTAGAATACATGTAGTGGTTTTATTAGACCTCTCGATGGTTGCACCTACTTTTATAATAAATTATTATCAAGTATCAATATCATTATAGAAATGACACTGAAGTGTCCTAGTAGCTACTATAACCCATAGTTGATTGGTCAAACTATCTAACATATTGTTTAACATATATAGGCTATTCACATGTCTATTTTGTTAGATTTACATGTCTTATTTAAACTTTTCTCATATCACTTTTAATCACAATTTCATAGTCTATGTTCATAAGCACATTTATTATTTGTCATAATACATTGCCATATCAAATGGTCATTTCTTGCCATTCATCCAATAATGCCATTCTTATTCCACCATCACCTTTTCTCTTTCCATATTACATTTTCATTTTTCTATACCATTTCATGATTTCCACTTGACATATTATCAAACAGTCAATAAATATTACCAATGGCATTATATTGACACAAATTATGCATCACTCATCTTATCACACAACATTAACATATTTCATGCTCAACATTTCAAACATTATAGACATTCATCAGTGCACATGTCCCATAGATGTTATACCAACACATTCAAGTTTATCACACTATGATTGTGCCAATAGCACAACAAATCCATTAATTTTAACTATGTCCTCATTTTACATACAATATCTCTATTTTCTTTATTTAGCTTATTTTCACTCCATTTTTTGTTCACATTAGTTAGTTAACATACATTAAATGCTAATATACCCATAACTCCAATTTAGTGTTATTCTAACCCCAAAAATCAATTAAGTCCTACATGACACCTATTATGGAAGTTATGTAACTCACATGTAAATGCGCATATTTTATTGAATACACTTATAAAGTAATTATTTGACATCTTGAATGACACTCTATATCTTCTCTTTACCCTTGCTTTTATCCTCTTCTATGTTCTCTAATTTTCATAATTGAAAATTTATTATAAAAATTCATAAAAGAACCTACACAACTCTAAATTCAAAAATAATACTAGAATCATGATTTAGAATATTTCTAATTGCCTAGAAAAGTGCTAGGGCTTAGATTTTAGGGTTACCTCAATTTAGGGGTTTAAAACCCTAAATATTCATCTCTCTCTTTTTGCTTTCAAATAGCTTTTTTATGCAAAATCAGCCCCAAAATTAGCTTCTAGAGTTGATATAGAATAATCTTTATGCATAAAATGTGAAGTTTGGTGGAAATTTGGTAATGTTGTGAAAAAAAAAAAGAAAGAGAGAGAATTTAGGAATGATGTTAGGCTAAGGGATTTTAGGAGAGAAGATGGTGATTTTGATCTTATGCCACACATGCACACATATTCAATTTATATTTTAAGACTATGGAAGACCATAATCGCACCACTTGGCGATCTGATAGCCTCGATTAATCTTATTTATGTTTTAAGCTCCAAAAATGTGATTTTAATGTTTAAGGCCTCTAAAAATTCTTTTTTTAGTGCCAAAAATTACATAATTTCTCAATTTAGGGACCCCAAAATATCGGGTCCAAAACCTAAAGGAAACTTGATTCACTACTTAATCGCATTTTCAATAAATTCAAATAAAAATTACTTATTTTTGTCAAAAAATTCTAATTTAACCACCATTGAACTTTTTGGAACGTTAACCTTTAAGTCATGCTATTTTCAAGTCAATTCGGGTATGTCCCGACTATTTTACAACTCGGCATAAACTAAGGCAACTATTCACTAGATATCAATGTGAAAAAATTTATTAGTTCATTTTAATGCAAGCAACTTTACCTTCATCATTATTTTGCCCATCATAGTCTTATGACTAGTGCTCCCCTTTAGTTACCTCAGGGTGACCTAGTTACTTGAGAAATAATATTTATACTTTGGGAAGCACAATTCATAAAACTTAGGATTTTGGGTGTTATATTTCCTTCCCCTTTTAAGAAATTTCATCCTTAAAATTTACTTAATCCAAATAGTTTTTGGTACTACTCCCTTATTCGTTGTTCACTTTCTTAGGTTGCTTCTTATGAACCATGGTATTTCTATAGTATTTTTACTAGTGGGATTGCTTGTTGCATAGCTTTTTTACCTCACAAGCTAGGATATGGACCGATTTTTCTTTAAATGAAAGATCTAGTTGTATTTTTATCTCCTCAATTGAAAGTACATGTGAAGGGTTTAATTAGTATTTTCTTAGCATTAAGACATGGAATATGTCATAAATCTATTGTATTTCCGAAGGCAATGACAATCTATAGGCTATTGGCCCCACACATTTAATGATTTCATATGGGCTAATGAATCTTGGACTTAGCTTGCCTTTCCTGCCAAATCAAAGTATTTTCTTCTAGGGTAACACTTTAAGGAAGACTTTATCTCTAACTTCATATTCAATCATCATCCTTTTCAAATCTACATATGATTTTTGCCTATCTATTGCCACTTTTAACCAATCTTTGATAATTTTGACTCTTTCTTCTATATCTTTAATCAAGTCTAGTCCCATTAACTTGTTTTCACCTAATTTAGTTAAGCACAATAAGGTTCTACATTTTGTCCCTTTTATAGCTTCATACAGTTCCATTCTTAGACTTGTTTGGTTGCTGTTGTTGCAAGCAAATTCTGCTAAGGAGAGATATCGACATTAATTGCCATTAAATTCAATGGTATAACTCCTCAATATATCTTCTAGTACATGAATCACCCGTTCTAATTGGCCATCAATTTATTCATGAAATGTTATGCTGAAGGTGAGTTAAGTACCTAAGGCCTTATATAGATTCTTCCAGAATCTAGATGTGAACCTCAAGTCTCAATCTAAATAATGGATGCTAGCACTTTGCACAATCTGACAATCTCATCAATCTATAACTACGCAAGATTTTCTAGTGAGTAATCCATCCTTATTGGGATAAAGTGTGTTATTTGGGTCATCCTATCAACAATCACCCACATTGTATCACAATTACTCCTTGTCATAGGTAATCCAACTATGAAGTTTAACACGACTCTTTCCTATTTCTATTCTAGTATTGCTAAGGGATGAATATAACATCTCTAAAATCCCGACTTATGAATAGTACTTCCCAAAATAAATAGTATTTTCCAAAACTCAGGTCACACTAATTAAACTAGAGGGAAGTATTAATTAAAAAATAATATTGGCCATTTTAGAGTCAATCTGAAGTTATTTAGATGGTTAAAAAAGACATTTAAGATTTTATGATAGTGTTAAATGAATAGTGACCTAGTTTTAGCTAAACCCTAAAATATTCAATTTTTGCTTAGAAAAGTTTAGGATTAATACACCTAATACTTAAATATTCCAAATAGTCCATTAGCAATGAAATTGGAATTTTTAAATATCAAGAAGTATTTTTAGTAAATCGTGCAAATATATTAAGTTACCTTTTTATTGAGTTTTTAAGCTTTTTGAATGTGGGTTTTTATAAGGTTTAAGGATTATATTATAAAGATTAATTAGGGTTTAAAGTTGTGTTTAATGGTTTTTAATTAGGCAAGAATGGTTTTGAAAGACTGGTTTTTAAAAAGGGAAAAATGAGAGCCATTAGATCTTTGATCAATTTAATCTAACCATCCATTGAAACACTATATATGAGGTGAAATATGGTTAATAATTGAATAGTAAGATCCAACCCCTCCTCCCTTCTTCTTTTCTTCAATCCCCTATACTATTTAAACACTACTAGACCCTAAATAAGCATGGATTGAATTTATTTATCGTGGTAGAAGCTTGGATTATGGGTTTATGACACCCCTTACTAGAATTCCTAAGAAATCTGACAAGCGATACACTTTCTACCAGGTCACCTATCTTGAAATTGCTCTAGGTGCGTACTCATTAACACTTAAGACTATTTTCTAACTTTATCAGATATTGCTATATTAATTAGTTTATTTTTTTAATCCTTTTCATATGAGGTGTAACAGATATAGAAAACCTATTTAACATACACTTTACATGTTATAGAAAATTGGGCAGCACAACAGCTACCGAGGTGACATTCTAAAAAATTTTTTCACCCGTAAAAGCACTTATAACATTATCATCCATTTACCAACTTCTTCTAGACCCTTCTGGTCCCCTCAAAAATCTCATCACACATTAATAACAAATCACAATCACATAGACCCTCAGGCCTGTAATCATAAAAAACTATAAAAGCAAGCCATTCAGATAAACAACTGGTGTATATACAACACACCGATCCTTTTAATATATACAAACATAAGTAGCCTCTAAGCATGTTAAACCCATAACTTACAGTATTTACATAAGTACTAACTGACAAATCAAAGAAAAAGACTTCTATGTACCTTTCACAGTCTATGTTACTACACTACACGATCTCTAAGGTTGGACTGCTTACCTTTACAACCAACGCAATAAAATAGTGGTATGCTAAGTATAAAACTTAATGGTGAATCTAATACATTAAAACATGTCATACGTAGGCACTCAGATGCAATCATAGGCTATAAATGCAATGCAGAGATTTAAATCATGCAAGAGATTAATCCCAATTTATCAATCTCTTGATTCATTTAATTACTATTATGCCACTATAATAATTTCCCTTAAAATTAATCATTCAATGAATTATCATCAATCAGGTCTGTATATTAATTCCATTTAATTTAATAAGCCTGAGTAGATAGACTACACTTAAAGACACTAGACAAAGAGGGAAATAAAAAATTATGTAATGGCCCATATTTTAGACCCTGATCGTTGCACCATCTTAGTCTGATAGAAGGGATTAATTCACTTGAACCTCTCAATAATAGGTAGGAGATAACAAGAATTAGTCTATAGACCTATCAATATCTTAAGCAAATCAACCACTAGTCATATTGTGGATAATAGGGATTAGTCCATAGACCTCCCAATATCTAAAAAATCACAGCAAACTTCAGTGGATAATAAGGATCAGTCCATAAACCTCCCAATATCTAGATAATCATCCACATCAAACACTTCTAAATGATAGCAGGGATCAATCCTTAGACCTCCCAATATCCTAAAAAATCAACATCAAATATCTAGTAGCTGTTAATCCCTAAGTTAACTAGTCAACCTATCCGGTGTTGTCTAACTAATAGGCCATCTGACCTTATTTTATGTCCATTTATTTACTGCTTATCCTATTATAATATTTAAAAGTGAAAAATAGACAGTTGTGAATTTATTTTGACAATTAAAATTTGACCTGGACAGTTACAGTTCATTTTTAATACTACCAGATAGTTACAAATCAATTTTTCTAAGTTATTTTAGGAAACTTTATTAGGCAAAATTAAGTCTATTTTAAGTTTAATTGAAGCCATTATTTAAAGTCCATTTATGTCTAAGTTCAAAGTAGTTTCAGTGTCTAAGTCCATAAATCATTTTTTCGAGACAGTTATAAGTAACTTTTATCTTTTGCATACACATTTATAGGTTCAAACTATATCCTTTTCTTGTCATTTTTCTGTGCCATTTGCACCTGTTCTCATACATTATCATAGGACTAAAGCCATGCCCAATTACAAATCTCAAATGACTTAAAAAGAGGCCTCAAATTCATTCCACATACACTTTACAAAGTGACCAAAATTGAGGTCAAATTTACATACCATTTTTGGTCAATTTTACCATGCTATTTTAAGCCATTTTCAAGTCCCCTTTTTAACAACATTCTAGCCTTTAATTCCTTACCTATCTTTATCCATTTTCATACCTCATTACATACACATGTTTATATATTTCATGCCAAGTTCACATTGTACATTTCATGCACACTATGCCATGTCAATCTCACACACCTATACTATGCCATAACATGTATATCACACTAAACCTACCTCACATACCTCTTAGCCAAAGGTTGCTAATGGCCATATACATGTTTTTCTTCACATTCAATCATACATACACATATAATGGCATCATTTAATCATACACACACACACACACACACACACACATCACATACCATGTAAACCAAGCCTTGAAATGCCTTGTACATGCCTCAACCACACCATGAAAATATGCTTACATGCCTTTTTCATCAAATTCACTACATACACATACCATACTACCCTTAAAATGCCATTTCCCATTTAATACCTTATGCTACCATGGCATACACATGTCTTACAACTCAAGGCACCCTAAGGAACTCTCGACCACTTAAAGTGACACCACCAAAGCTTCCCTTTTTCACCATTCGCATGTATAATTCATACATTTCTATATCCACCATACTAAAAACAATCATATTTCCACCTAAATCATACTATAGACCTACCACAAACACACCCACACCTTTCGACCAAACTGAGGCCATGACCTTTCCCATATTTCTTTTACCAAATCATCACCTAATTCATTCATTTAGCATGG
>CANXYI012177261.1:0-26894 GCA_948208565.1 Hura crepitans | reverse complement strand
GCTGCTTTGATAGTCTCTAATGAAATGACTTGTTATACCACACCCAAAACAAAGTCTGAGTCTAGATCTCTAATACTCCTTCTTATGTCTCTTATGGCAAATCTAACACTTAGGCCACTGATTACTCTAAGTTGTGGTCATTAGAGCACTAGCAACTTAAGATTGTTGTTGTCTTGCTTTACTCTAGGTTCCTTGCCCATGTCTCTAAGACTGACCTTGCTTTTGTGTCTATTGTGGTGGCTTAGACTAACTTCCCTTGAACTTCTTTTCTATATACTAGATTGCACTAGCTAATCCCTAACCATAGGATCTCTTCATCTAGTAAAACTCTCTTCTTTCCTTCTGTACCTCATTTGCCATAATGAAAGCTACTACCAGTGCAGAGAAATCTTGAATCTTTATAGGAGCTATATATGCCTTAATCTTTATATCCAGCCTCTTTTTAAATCTCTTACACCTATCAACTTTTGTCCATATTATGTCCTTGGCATATCCACTTATGGTGAAGTCTTTCTCATATTCTGGTATTGACTTTTTCCTTGCTTAAGGTCCATAAACTCCTATCTTCTACCATCTAAGTAGTGCTTTGATATGTACTTTTTTGGAATTCCTCCAAGAAGTAATCATACGTCGCATCAACATAATTCTTGTGCTCCGTTAAAGGCTCCCACCACTTGAAGGCTTTCTCCTGTAATAAGGTAGTCGCATAAATAACCTTCTCATCTAGTGTACACTTAAGTTGTTGCATGATTCTAATTGTTCTATCCAACTAATACTCTATTGTACTAGCATCTGCCACACCTCTACCCTTAAAATCCTCAGCCCTTATCATCTTGATCCTTTCAAGATAAGTCTTCTAGAGAGCTTGTGGTAATGGAGCTAGTTGTTGGATTGGTAGAGGTGGTAGAGGTGCTATTGTTGTGGCCTGTCTTAGTAGATTTAGCATCTCTCTCCAAAAAACTTGCAGTACATGTGCCACTAAGGATACTTGCCTAGCATCACTTCTAGAAATAGATATAGCTCTGGCAGCTCATTGCCAAACCATTATAGTAGCATGGCTTACTACTTCTTCCTCACTATGAGGCATATTTAAACTCATCATAATTTGTAAGTAAAAGAACATATTATAAGCCTCAATACATATTATCATATGATGCAAATTTCTAAACTAAAGTTACTTATACATAACACTTAAACACTGAGGAATGCTTAAATAAGAGCTCTAATACCACTAAATGTGACACCCCTTACTTAATCTCATAGCTAGGACTAAATAAAGTGCAGGCACACAAACACATTACCAAACTTACTTAACCCTTTTTTCTATTACTCAAAATTTCGAATAAATTAAAACCTTTCTAAATTCATGTTTAATTTAAAATTAAAGTCTAAAATTTTGATTTTTAAAATCATTTAAAATCCATTTAACATGTTACATCCATTTTAGGAATCCTTGTATCAAAAATCCAGCAGTATAATGATTGTACTAGGACATTATCTCAAAATGAATAGTAACCTACAAAGGAAAAAAAACACTTCTAAAAATCATTCATCTCATTCTTAACTCAAATTACTCCTCTTAACTATCCAACAATAGCTCAACAACTTAACAACATAGTAAAAAAGAATATTTCATACAAACATCAAAATTTAGTTTTACTTAAGCAATTACAAAAAAAAAAAAAAACAAATACAATCCCATATTAGGCCCAATCCCTCTCATGTTACAAATAAGTGCCATTAAACTATTTATATCACATAATTAATATGTACATCAACAAAATACTAAAAAATAACTTGCTCTCAATCTATAACAATTATGAGGCTTTGACTCTAATCTAGTTCTCCAATCTACATGTTGCAAATAAAATGATGCACTAAGTAAATTTGCTAACTAGTGTAATTAAAAAAAATTTAATTATGAAAATAATTATCATGCATACATATAGCAACACATAACATACATGCCTATCTTAGGGCATTTCGGCCCTCACTACCACACACTAACATCCTCAATTTCATCATCCTTCAAGCATTTATTCCACCACAATTACTATAACTAACATCACTAAAATACATAAATATATCATTTATGCTGAAATGTAACATTTCCATATTTAACATGCGTACACATTTTCACACAAACTCATAAACACACATTAAATTTCTATAATTACACTTACAATGAGTTCAAAATACAAAATTAAGTCTACTTATGCCTTTTCTTTCCCTTCATCCTTGCGATTGCTACCCAACTCAACTGTTAATTGTAAATTCATTTCGTAAAAATGTGTATAAAATCATACAAGCTTTAAAAATTAAAAATGATCACATATATAAGCTTTTAGGCACTTAAGGAACATGGAAAAAATATTGGAAATCAAAAAAACTTATCGAAAGAAAATAGGGTTATTGTTCACCAAGGTGTAAAACTAAGCAAATCTCTCCATTTTCTTGAATTTCTTGTTTTTAATGGCGTATAGAGGTAGTGGAGGCTTATATTTAAAGTTCAATTGAGTGAAATTGGGGTTAGATAAGGAGGAGGAGAAGAAACTCAAGGAGTTTCTATAGTGAGGGTGTTATCGGCTAAAGAGAGGGAAAGAGGTGAGTGGAAGTGAAACACTATTCCTTTATTGACCAAATAAATAAACTTTGACACCTTTTTACACTTATGTGAAAATAATCCATTTAATCCCCCTTTTTTCTCTTTTTCCTCCCCTTTTTACCTCAATTAATCTTTGTTGAATTTTCTTAAATCATATAATTAATACCTCATAACCTTCTAAAAATTGGAGCTCAAAAAATAAGAAACTAAATAAAATGCTATTATTTTACTTTACTCAATTTTAGTAAAAATACTTTCCGATATCAAAAAATTCTAATTCTAGTGCTAATTGGCTATTTAGAATATTTGAGTATCAGGTTGTTTCAATCCCAAAATTTTTTGAGCAATTTTTTTGAATATTTTACAGTTCAACTAAAACTAAATCTCTATTGATGTGACACTGCCATAAAACTTAACTGTCATTCTTAACCACCTAAATGACTTTGATTTGGCTTCAAATTTCTCCCAAAATTATGTCATAATTAATACTTCCATTGAGTAAATTATTATCCTCAGCCTCAAGAAAAAACTATTTACGTCCTGAGAAGTACTACTCATAACATTAGGATTTTTTAGGCATTACATAGTAGATATAGGATGAAGGAGCAGTCATACTGGTCTAACTCTCATTAAGCCATAAGAGTTGTATCTATCCACCTCTAATACAAAATCGATGCAGCATATGCTCTCCGATTAGTTTGTGGTCCGAAGCCAAGTAGATCCCTCACCTTTTGAACTCGAATAGTCGAGAAGTGATATCAAACATCAAGCGCTATGGCCCATCTAGTAAAAGGTATGCCAATTATAAAAGCCAACTCAAAAAGTGTGATAGTCAACTCATTAAAGGGAAGATGAAATGTATAGGTCATGTCTATCCACTTGTTAAAGAGAGCTTTTAATGCTTGTACATCGCTCCTAAAATCACTACCCATAAGATAGTCGATGAAGGTCTGGAAACCTATTACCCTCACTTAATCATTCACTAGGACATGTATGATTTAGAACCACTATTGAGGCCCATAAAATGTCCCCTTATACTTATGTAACATCTATAAGAGAAAAATATAGGTGAGTATTCATGCAATGAATTAAACATCATAGAATAAAAATATGAGCAAGTTTGCACATTTCAAGGCATGACCACATCTACATGGACTAACCAGACCCAATATAAGGTTCGTATAGATTAACAACATTAAACTAGATAACCACCCAGACCTAATCTTGGCCATACCTATACAAACTTTTACATGCACACACTCAAGTCTGCATGGACCATATAATCATAGAACATATAAAAAATTGCAAAATCCATGCTTATAATTTTAGAATTTTAACCTAGATAAGGTCTATACGAACCATTTACCCTAACCTACCTAAGTCCACATGGACTTACTGAATAAGCAATAGCAAAAATGGTAGAAAATGAAAAAATCAATAATTTAACCCCATTTCTTTTGTTAAACTAAAGAAACCTCATTGGACTGAGACTTAAAGAATACCTCAATAAGATTAAGGACATAAGGAATACTTAAAGACATGTCTTTGAGCATGCATGATGAGCTAAGTCTGCTAAGATTTAGGTTTTATCCCTAAAATGAACTCTATTTATTAGAGCAATAGTCTTCAAATGATTCATAGCTATAGAGGGAATAAAACCCTAAAGAATTAGCATGGTGGTCATCGACGATGCTAGAGGCATCAATAGGGTCATTAGAGTAGGCAAAGGAAGAGGCACCAAAACCTCTTAGTTCATCGGGGTGTTAGTTTTGAAGTGTAGAGAGGAAGCCATTATGTTTAATAATTATAGATGAGCAAGGAAAAGATTATCTAAGGTAGAAGAAGAAGAAGCATCAAAATTTTAAATCTAATGATAAGTCCATATAGACTTCATTTACGCCCTCTTGATGTCGCATCCATACGAACTTACTCCAACCATAGTCACTTATCCCACATTTGTATAGACTAGCTGTAACTAGGGTCACTTGTTTTATGCCTGCACAAACCTACTCCAACCAAGTTCACTTATCCTACATGTACATGGACCTACTACAAACAAGGTCACTCATTCCACATCTACATGGACTTAATTAACTAGGAAGGATTTCTAGTCTACATAGACTTTCTTTGCCCTAGGGTCCCAAAAACATAGTGAGTAAAGATGCTCAAATTAAACTAAATATATACCAAAGTAAGTTCAAATTGAGAAAAGAAAAAAATTAAAGACTAAAAGAGAGAAGAGAAAGGAGTTAAGAAAAATATGGTGAAAATAAAGCATAATATCTATTTTGGTCAAATTTGGTCAAACTATTTTTATTCAATTTTTAGCTAATAAAAATAGATTTAGCCCTTATTTTTCAATCATTTTTCATATGATCGAATTTTTTTCATCCATATATTTATTTCAATATTGCTAACACATTTATGAAACTTGAAATAAATATTTTCATGATTTTTTTAAAAATTTATGTTTGAATCATATTTTGGTTAATTGATTTTTATTCAACTTTTAGCTAACAAAAGTCAATTTACACTTTGTTTTTGGTTAATCGACATTTGATTTAACCTCTTTTATCTTAATAAATGTTTTTTTGAGAAAATATTTATTTAAGACAAGTGTTTTAAATTTTCTAACATTTATTTTGATCTTTTAAATAACAAATTTAGATTTAGTAGTTATTTGTTATATCCTTATATAAAGACTGAATATTACCTTAGAAAGGAATGTCATTCTACTTTCAATGTAATCATATTTGATAAGAGTGCTAGAAGTATAATCTAGCTTAATTCACTCCTTCCAACAATTTAACCTTAAGGCTAACTACTAAGGATATCAAATGTTATGGTCAATTCTAATGTCTTTATAAGATTAAGGTAAGACTTGATGATAAGAAGTGTAATCAGCCTTTAAAACCACCTATTTCAAGCCCAAAATAGGGCTTCATTGCTTTAAACATTGCATCATGATTGATATTCACCATGATTTAACCCTAAAAAAGATAATAGCTTTATCTAAAATTCATTTTTGCATTTTATTCGATACATATCTTTTCCACATGTTTTAAAAAGCTAATCAAATGTCATTCATGAATTTAATTCAAACTTAAAGCCAAATTGTGAAGGATATTAAATGCCAATGAAGCAAAAATAATTAGTTTCTTGCCTATCTTCTTTAAAGAAAGTAGTAAACCACTATATCTAAGATCAAAATAGATTTTACTTGCTTTAAACATTACAAAATAATTGAGTCTATTGTGATTCATCTTTAAAGGATGATCGTGTTCATGATATGTCTTTATGTAATTTTCATCTAAAGCCTTCAACCATAAAAGGTCTAATAAAAATTTCACTTCTGCCTAAGATTCAACCTTAAGGGTTTACCAACGGTGCAAAGATTATCATCTGCAACATAATTCAGCTTCAATAACAACTGTGCAACAATCACAATAATTAAGCCAATCTTTATTCTTTGGATATAGTCACAAACTAATCTATCCAATAGATTTAGCCATATGCTAATATGCTTTTTTTCATTCAGCTACTAGCCAATCCTTATTGTTGGATTTAATCACAAACTAATCTAGCTATTTGATTAAGTTATATACTAATCTCTCTCGGATTCAGCCACTAGCTAATATGTCTTCTTAGATTTAACCATGAACTAATGTAACATTTTTTATTCATCCTTACTAGATAATCCAATAATTATAGATAAAGTGGGTAAGTATTTCTAAATGAGGTACTTTGATATGAACTATTCCTTTTTTCATTTCACAGCATACACTAAAAGGGGGGCAACTATAAGCACCCTAGTTTTAGGACTATGAAAAAAGTAAAAGATAGGCCTAAGCAACATGACACAGTAGCTTAAAACTCTGTCTAAACAAACTAACCTCAATTATTTCTGCACAGACCTTTCAAACCCAAAGTCCGTATAGACTAGTAAATAACTCATCTAAATGAGTCAAGCCCATGGCCCATAGTCTGCCAATATTGGTTTTTCTCAAGATGTGCATAGTGGAAATTTAAAATTTTTGAGCAAAACAAATAACAACAACAAATTTGAAAGATTCAAAATTCATTAATATATAATAAATTAGTAGCACTTAGATTATATACCATTATTAACTTAATCGAATTTCCTTAATCAATTGCTTCTCTCACCAGGTTATCAAAAACCACAATGATCCTCTTTAGGAACACCTCGAATATATCAATATAAAAAATTAAAGGAGAAGGGCTATGTGAATTATTAGGCGCTAGTAAACAATTCACATAGATGAAAAAAGGAGGAAAAATATGTAAAAGAGCTATGGTGTTTCTATTTTTTACATGAAAGATAGGGGTTATGGAGGCTAATCTTTAAATGCCAATTTATAATAAAATAAACCTTTTTTAGGTCATATTTCAACACATAAAATCTTACTTAAACCATACTAAAGGAGCCACCATACTGGGCTCTTCAAGCCTTACATGCATAAGCCACTAATAGGCCTATACGTATATTACATAAGGCTTGAGTAGGCTAAACTTATATGTTTTATCAAGGCCTTATAATTGGCTAAAAAGTGGTCTAATTTAGGGCTTTTTTAATTCTTGATAAGTTCATAAAAATTAGACCTAAAAAGCTTTGCCATTTGGGCTCAATAAGGCCTAATTTCTAAAATCCCTAATTTTTGGGCTTTTACAGTATAATTAGGCTGTAAGCCAAATTGATTGTTTTTTTCTTTTTCATTCATCTTTCAATGATATCCCATATCATTTAACTATTTAAACACTTTGAATCTACTCTTACTTCCTTATGGTGTGACCCTATGGTTTTCAAAACATGTTGGTAATATAATGAATTAGAAGCTTTGTTCAACTACGATTCTTGTGGTCCAATCCAATTGGGCCCATAATTAATTCCAAAATAATAATTCACTTCTACACAAGTCTTGAGAAGTGTCTAGCAAGACATCACGGCCACCTAATTGTTGAAAATGTCATGTGGTTTGACTTAACCCTTCCAAATCTAGTTACCACGCAATTTTTCTTTTCACCATACTTTATCTTATCTAAAATTAAACATGGACATATGTCAACTCAATGCATAATTAAGTATTCTAACTAAAGCCTAAACATGTGAGTACTAACATTTGTTCTTTTATTCTAAAAATGCATTTGTGAATCTTATTCAAAGTTGCATTTCACTTTGAAAAAAATTCCCAAAATAAAGGAATGTAAGAACAATGATATAAACTCCATATTATAATCTAGGGTGGTGAATCCCTTATTGATCACTCAACTATCTTCAAATTTCTTGACCTATACCTAATCACCTAGCTACTTATACATTATGGTAATGTAAACATATCGAATTCAAGGAATAGTTCTCAATGCTTATGATAACCAACCTTTGTGATCTCAAGTCAGAAGATAGATTCACAACTAATATGATGAGATTATTTCACTGATGTAAATTATGGAATCCATATGAACAGCTCATGTTAGGCCTCCAATGGACTTGTTTCTCAAATAAGCATCCATATGTTATCTCTAAACACCACCATGCTTTACAACTTGTGAGAACTACTATTTGACTAGGTCAAAGACTATAACATGTGTTAGTCTATTCATATTAATAATGTCTTATCTTGCATATAGTAAGAATCACTTCATGAACACTTTATGATTTCTTTTGCATTGTGAAAGAATACTAGGGACTTTATTACATAATTTAATATCATATCATACAAATTAATTAATATAAACACTAATGTATATAGAAATGCCTTTTATTATTAATGAATTTTGAATTTGTGCATAAAATATCCATATTACACATATGCTCTAAGGCATGCAAATGAAAATCTCCCACTTACACTAGAGCCAATCACTAATGTATTTCATACACATATTATTTACATGTAGATCAAATTTATTTTATGATAGTGACTTAGTGAGAGGATCAATGATGTTTAGATCAATGGGGACTTTCTCAATCTTCAAATCTTTCTTAATGACTATCTCCTAGATGAGATGGTAGCACCTGAGTATATGCTTGGATATTGATGAGATCATAATTCCGTTGCCAATGCAATGGCACCATTGTTGTCATAATATAGGGGTATCAAGTCAACAATAGTCAGTACCACTCCTAGTTTAATAATGAACTTCTTGACCCACATAGTTTCCTTAGCTGTATTAGTAGCTGTAATATACTTTGCTTTGATACTCGAGTCTAGAGTTATATCTTATTTGGAACTCTTCCAACTAACTGCACCTCTTAAGAATAAGAACACAAAGCCTAATTAGGATTTGTAATCATCTTTGTCATACTGAAAACTAGCATTCATATATCCACTTACTTATGAATACCCTTCTTCGTATACCAAGAATATATCCTTACTCCTTCTAAAGTGCTTAAGTATGTTCTTGATAGCCACCTAATGTTCCCCTCTATAATTGGACTAGAATCTACTTGTGACACTCATAGCAAATGCTAGATCAAGTCCAGTATATAACATAGTATACATGATGAATCTAATAGGATATGCATATGTGATCTTACTTGTCCCACCCATAACACTCTAAGCTTGGCAAATTAATTAGTGAACTAGATTTTGAAGAGAGAATTGAATAGAGGGTAACTAAATTAATTCAACAGATGCTATTAGCATAATTGGAGAGATAATATTGGGATACATTGAGTCAATTAATGAGATTCGTATGGAATAAATTGAGGATTGACAATTATGTGACTATATGAAAGGTAAATTGGTAATTATTTATGAAGAGAATAATAATAATAATAATAATAATAATAATGATAATAATAATAATAATAATAATAGAATAAAATATAAAAGAATTACACAAATTAATAACTTAATTAGTATAAACTGACTTATATAGTTCAGTAGAAGCTACTGGAAATTCAGTTAAAGCTGATGTCAAAATTAATCCATAGGAGAGTTAATAATCACTTAAGCTCAGGAAAAAAAAGGGAGAAAAGAAAATAGGAAGGGAGTCAGTTTTGCAAGATAAAAGAATAGTGGGGGTGGTGTGATCTTGCAACACCAACCGTTGGAGAATGAGGGAGGAGTTTTCAATAAAGATAAGTTTGAGGTAGTGAGCAAAAAGGGAGTTTGAGTTTTTAACGTAGAATTAAAGGATAATAGAAGTCACTATAGGAGATTTTAGTGGTCATATATATAAAAAAATGTTACTGTCAAAATAAGAGGCTAGATAGCATTATAAAATTGAGATTTTTGGGTTTTTTGCTACCTTGCAAAGCCATGAGCAGTAGTACGAGTATCAAAATTTCAATCGAGAGCAAGTCATTGAACCCATCTAGAATGACAATGAGACTACTGAGCTAAATTATTAAGAGAGTGCTGTGAAGGGAAAGGAAAGGTATAATAGCAAGTTTCTCCCTAAAATTAGTAAGAAATAATTTAAAATTCTCTCTTAATATTGGTTTGTAGTTCATAAAATTTTTGAGAATGCATTGCTTGAATTGGAAGGCTACCAAATGTAACAAGAATTGGAAGAAGTAGTGTTATGGCTAGAGAAATAAATTATGTAGTAAATAGTAGGAAAATGGGGAGTTACAAAAGCAAAAAATGCAATAGCAGTAAATTGCCATGATTGCTACTATAGTCATAGATATGGTAGGTGGAGGAAATTAATTCGATAGAAAATTATTTCTGTGATTAAGAGAATATAGAAGAAATTGAGTTATTTGATGGTTGCATATAACAAATGCAATAGTTAAAGCACTAAACCACTATTGTTGCAATTATGATGTGTGGACAATGGAAGCTGTTGTAGTTAAGTTATGCAGTGGCAATAAGAATAAGGGGAAATAGGAAGTGGTAAGCATAGTGTACTATAAAAGGAGGACCAAGAAAGGAAATAAAAGTAGCTACTACTACTATTAAAGGGTAAACAGTAGGAAATGTAGCACATAAAGTAGAAATAATAGCTATTTCAAGGAGAGTAACAAGTAAAAATTTTAACATAGTGGATAAAAATAAAGAGATTTTAGATTAATCATAAGAATAAAAGGACAATGTCACAACTATGGTTTTATGAAGTGAACAATGACTATTGTCATAGATATAGTGACTGTGGAGAAAGCTTCTAGGCTGAGGTAGATTCTGGTCAAGATATTTAAAGTACGTACTCCTTTATTTCCTAATTTCACTAGCCAGATTAATCTCTCAAAGGTATTTAATTATAGTCCACATAATAAGTTAATTTGGTATAATGAAGTTTTTTTATTGATTTATTTAATTTACTTATTTCTACTTTGTAATGGAGCATGCCTATATTCATATTAAGATAAAAATTAGGCTAGCATGTCAATCATATGGGTATATTTAATACTTATGCATGACTGGTCCATTGTGAGGGTCGTTTTAGTATTTACGTCATGTCAATTCAATAACTGCTTGTTGTATATAAGTCACACAAAGTGTACAATCAAAATGCATTAGTGAAGTCGAGTTATGCAAAGGATAAGTTAGTCACTAGCTAATATTGTATTAGTAAAACTAAATTACTAGTGTAGGATAAGACATAGAGGATAGACATAGAATTTAGCAAATAAGAAAAATGGTAAATTTTATACAGTTGTGGAAGCTTTACCAAATGCCAGTTTCATAACTCATAAGGTAATTTGTACATCTAGTTTTAAGAATAGTATTTTAAAGAATCATAAACACTTCAATAGAGCCAATTTAATAGCATGGTAGGATTAAAATGTTGTGTGTGTTTCACTAAGACTATTTAGCTAAAGCTAAAATAAGTAATAAAGTTTCAACGTCAAGCATGTTATAGATTCAGGTGGCATACCTTGATTCAGCATACTAATTATATTTACATAGTTAATGAAAAGGCATAAATAGCATGTTATGTGAGATAAATGAAATTGACGCATCACAATATTTGCACACTAGCATATTTTACAATACATCTGATAAACATACTTTAGTCTCATAAATGCACTAGATAAGTTAGATATCAAGCATGTAAACACTTATATATGAATAATATCCTCATGCTTAATCCATGGTGCATTCAGTAAATATGTGAGCAATTAAATCATAAGACTAACATTCTATCAGTTACATGGATAGTCAAGGCACCCTATGTAGTTGTGCACTTATTAGCTAATTTTTAGTTAATGTAGAACATGCACAAAGTGAACTATGGAAGTATCACAAAAACTCAGTTACAGGAATCAAAAGTTAAGTGACCATTCCATATAAGATTCTATGCTAAAGTAATAGGCTAAATAGGTTAAAAATGACATTAATAACTCTAATTACAAAACCAGTGTGTATGTTACAGCCTGATTTACAAAACTAGCATATATTTTCCATTATTATTCACTGAACTATGTTGTAGTTTGCCTTTTAATATGCAGAATCAGTATGTATGTCACAACATCATTTGTAGTATAGAAATAGTATGTAAATTATATTATGGTTATAGAGCCAACATATATGTTGTATTATGTTTTCTCGCATAATTACATATAGCAATTTAAATCTTTCAGTCAATTCAATCTATATAAATATTGAGGATTAATTTTAGCTACTTAGAATGAGTCAATAAAGAACAATAGTTCTTTGAAAATATCTAAACTATCAGTTACAAAGCCAATAATGAACTTAAATACAATGAATCAGATAAAGTGTAAATTGATAATATAATAGAGTCAATGACACTAGTACCCTTAAATTTAAAAAATGTAAAAATTCATGATCAAAAGCCTGGGGTAAACTCTTTAAAATCTAGGTTAAGGTAGCTTTGGCATGCCAAAGAGGTATTATTAGGTAGATCTACAATAGCTTACAACTTAGTATCAGTGCCCTATGAGCTATTTATAGTGATCATGGCTAAAGTCACTAGTATTTATCAACTTATCAAATACTTATAAGCTTACAACGGTGGTAGGGTAATGGGAGAACCCTCCTTGTCATCATTTTATAGCTTATAACTTTATCAGCGCTGCTTACCCTACCTTAGGGTCATTATAGGAAAGTGTTACCCATGGCTCTAGATAGTCTCAATAAACTAGATTCTTAATGAAAACTAATAAATTTAACTTAAAACATAGATAACTAGTATTACTTATAAATTAAAATATAATAGTAAACGCACTAGTATCTAGTTAATAATATGAGGAAGTCGTAAGCCAATGTAAATATGGATATGACATCTTTGTAATGCATTATATTTGTATTATACTAGATTTATATGTTTCAGTTTATAGGGTTAGCAAATTAAGTCTATTCAGCTCTTTTCACATGTATGACATGGTGAGCAAAACACATGAAACTAATTAATGTATGAGATAGGGTAAGATCCACCTGTTAGTGAAAATACTGTGTACATGGATACAGTATGTTGCCTCAACAACATACCCTTCTCTTTATCTTTTTAAATACAATAATTTGGTTTTTAATTGAGTTATTAAAATGTAAGACATAGATGTACTAGAATACCATTAAACATATTTTGCTCAACTCATTGGTTTTGCCTTTGATAAGTTACAAAATATAAAGACGTCAATTGAAACATCAGGTGCACTAGAAGCTTTAGGAACAAGCATCAAGATCCCAGTCAGTCAAAATTGGTTGTGCATATAGTTTTTTTCTTTTTTTAAAGTATCTAGTGTTTAGAATGGCATGTATAGACTATATTTAATCAGGGATATATGTGTGTATGTGTGTGTGTGTGTATAAGTAATGTAATCTGAGGCATGTGTAAATAGGGTGGTTAAATATGTTTTAGTTCATAGATCTGAGTTATCATGAGAGTCATATGAGTTGGGATACTTAGAGGTAGATAGGAAATAGTTGTAGGACAATAGGTTGACATATGCTAAAACCAGGTGGGATAAACCTTATTTGACATATTCCTTTAAGGAAGAGTCTTTGGTTGTGTCCTTGAGTTGTCATAAGGGGTGATAGACTTATAAATGTGATGTTATAGTGCTGATGTGGTTTTTGATATTATTATAGATAAGTGATAATTTGAGGATTTATTTTAATGATTGTACTACCTATATATGTGTTTTTCTACAAAGAGAATTTTTGGTAGGGCGTTTGGACAACTGTTATGCTACCAGAATTTAGTCTTAAGCTATCCTTTAGTTAACAGATTTTTTAGAAGGATAAAGATAACAAATGTGTTTAACTAGTAGCCTCTTTCTTAAACCCTTTAAAAGGATTATTACCATGAGGTTTAAGCATAAGCTCACTTGTAATACCCTCTCTCTTAGATAATCAATAGTATCTAAGGAGTGGTTATTACACTACTCATATATTCTTTATCTTTTTATGTCTTATGAAATATAGACTTAGAAAGAATCATTCCATGTGTATCAAGAATCCCTTTTTTTTTTAGAGATTTATGCTAAACCTCTTTAACATCTTGTCTATATATGTAAACTATGAAAGATTATCAACTTCTTAGACTTATCTTTATAGATCCTTATCCCTAAAATATAGGTTACTTTGCCAAGGTCTTTCATAGAGAATCTCTTTGATAGCTAAATCTTAATTGACTAAAAGACTGAGACACCATTTTGAGTGAGCAATATGTCATCCACATAGAGCACTAGAAAAATGACTACACTCCTACTAACCTTCTTATAAACACACAATTCACCTAAATTTTTTGAGAAACTAAACTCTTTGATTATCTTATCAAATTGATTATTCTAGCTCTTAGATGCTTGCTTCAATCCCTAAATAAACTTTTAAAGCTTGCATAGCTTCTCACTATTTATAGATGTGAATCCCTTAGGCTATGTCATGTACACCTTTAATAAATAGCCAATAAAGAATGTTATCTTTATATACATATGCCAAATCTCATGGTTATAATGAGTGGTAATAGCAAGAAGAATCCCATTGGTTTTAAGTATGGCTACTAATGAAAAGGTTTCATTAAAGCTAATTCCTTGACTTAGACAATAACCCTTTGCAACCAACCTTGCTTTATAGGTAGCAACCTTACCTTCCATGTCGATTTTCTTTTTAAAAATCCATTTACTCCTAATGGGTTTTATCCTTTCACATGCATCAACTAAAGTTTGCACTTAGTTATCTTACATGGAATCGATTTTGGATTTTATGGCCTTTAGCCATAATTTTTTTTATGAACTCTTTAGAACCCCTTCATAGCTTAAAAGCTCATCCTCTTCAACTATTGTCACATGTAGTATGAACTCAAGTAGAATTTAATACCCCTCCCTTAATCCAGTAGGTGGATCCTTTATTCATCTTACCTTGATATTAGGTTTTCAAAACCCTAACCCTTCATTCTCCTCTTTTCCCATAAAATATCCCTTTCCTCTTAAAATAATCAAGAGAATAGGAAAATAAACATAGGGAAAAGCATTTTAAGTATAATATTCAGGGGTTTCAAGTGGTTATTTATAATGTTTGAATAAAAAATAGGGGAGCACTGTTCAAGGCTATAGTGTCAGGCACTCTTGGTGAGAGGAGGAAGATGACATATGATCATGTGTGGTGTGTCTATGTGAGCTCACTTATATATATTAAATACATAGACATCTATAATTTAATCAAACTATGATTTAATGACTCACATTTTTCTTAGTTTTCTTTTTATCCTTGAAAATTTATTCTTAAACTTTTTTATCACTAAAATACTTCTTAAAGCATAAAGAATTATAGAATTTCACAATTAAGGGTCTCTTCAAAGCTTGTGCTAAAAAGACAAAGAAAATACACTAAATTTTTTAATTACATAAACAAGAAATTCAATAAAAATACTCATTGACGTCAAAAAAATTATAATTCCTTCACTAATGGACTAGTTAGAAATTTTAACCTTCAGAGTATGATATTTTTAGGTTAGTTTGAGCACATCCTAACCTTTTTATATCACAGCCAAAACTAAGGACATGTTCCACTAGATATCATTGTAAAAGAATTTTCTAGCTCAATGGCTATTTTTAATTCTTGTGCTTTAGACCTTATCGTGCCTTTTAAAGTTTTATGTCTAGTACCCCTCTCTAAATCAACTTAGTAGGGCCCACTACTTAAGAACCCAATTCATAACCCTAAAAATACTATTCATAAAGCTAGGTTTTATTGGTGTTACAAATGTAATACTTATGTTTCGAGGCTCTATGAATAGTGCCATAAGGTCCGAAAAGTGCACCCGAGGTGCCAGGTCACTTACACATGGATCAAGGTAGTGACATAGGTCATGAAACTTTAAAGGGCCTTAATTTGATGAAAAGAGCAAAATCTAAAAATTTAGCAGAACAAATAATTCTTTTCGGACTGAAAGCTACCCCTTGGTGGAGTAAAAATTTTTTGAGCCAGGATTGACTCGAGATATGCCCAGATGGACTCAAAAATAGTGGACCTTAAAGCTCAAAAATTTCATTGAGTCCAATGGTGAATGAATTTTTGGAATCAGAGGTCGTTTGCAAATTCTCATAATTTTTGAGGTTGGCATACAAATTGAGGTAGTCTAAAAACTATCCTATCGATCAAATTTGACCACAAAAATTTTATAAGCATGTAGAGGGGATTAAAATATTAATTTTAAAACAACTATTGTAATTTTCTATGGTACGAGTGAATTACTATGAATTTTCAAAGTTTCTTGCAAAAATTGAGATGTTTCAAAAAGTTTCAGGGTAACTTTAAAATGTTAAAGTGGGCCCCACTTCATGCCAAGTAGCTAATCAAGGGGTGCCAAGTAGAAATGTTCCTTGACAAGTGGATTTTTCGCTTGGAATGAACAAAAGCCATTCTTCCTCCATTTCTTGCTACTGTCGACGCCATAAAGGGAGGAGAAAGGCCATAACTTTTTCATCTAGCCACCAAATTGAGTGATTCCTATGGCTAAATTTTATTCTATGTGTTAGGCACCATAATGAAGAAGAATTAATTAGAATGGAATTTTCATTTGGGAGATAAAAATCATACAAGCTGACTGGTTCAGGCAGTTTAGAATCCTAACCAAAAGGTCAGTCTATGGCTATTTCTCTTCCTTTTCTTGGGATTTTTGGCTGCTTTTTTATGCTAGATCATGGCTAACATTTGTGAGATGATGTGTGTGAGGTGGTTGTGGCATTTTGAGGCCCACAGAGAAGGATAAAAGCTATCATGGATGCCGGCCAGTGTGTAATTTTTAAAGATTCAAGGGACTCCATCACAAGTAAGTGAACTTAGAGGATTTCTTTCATGCTAATTAAGGTATAATGATGCTAGAAATGAATTTAAGGATAGCTAATGGTAGAGATTAGCTTAGGAAATCCTTTAGTGAACTTGTTAAAAGATGGAAATGTGTATGTGAAATGTGAACAATCTTGATAGCTTGAAATGTTGAACTTTAAGCCTAAAATCCTTACTAGCCATGACTTCTTTTAGGACCAATAATGCTTAGAAGATGTATGCATGGTTATAAAATAGCTTGTTGGTACTCAATAAGTGTGAATGCATGTGTTATGGGTTTAAGAATTCAATACATGGCATGATTTAAGTAAGTACCCGGGAGAAATTCTATTTTAAAGGCATAATTGGTGGTTTGAATTATTGATTTGATATGGCTTTTATGGCCTTTAATGATCAAGTGTATGTTGCCTATGCATAGTTAATTGAATTGATATGGTTATTAGGTTTTGTACTTGTGTAAATTATTGAAATTTTCTTGAAATTGAGTAAGTGTGTGTGTTCGTGTTAGTGTCACACACTAGTGAAGGAATATTGATAGAATGGGAAAAAGGAAATGTAATTAGGCATATTTTCTTTTGTACCTAAGAGTGAAGTGAAGGCAAGAAGGCATGTAAATTTGCTTGATTAAGTAGAAATGGACAAGTATTACAATAGCTAGGTATTGGCATGGAATGATAATGAAATTGAACAATGTATATGACATGTTGATAAGATAAAGTATAGTTTAAGAATGTGTCTTTGACGTGGCTAAAAAGATTGAACCAAAACTTGTGGCCAAGGCCTAGAATATAGACTTAAAAGTAGCTTAAAAAATGCTATGTAATTGCATTATTTCTTTATACCCTTAGGCTATGCATGAATGGCATTAGTACCTATGTTTTGGCCATGGAATTGGCCCAGTTGTGTTTGGATTTATGCCTAAAAATGTGCTTATAAAGATGTTGAAAACTATGTAAAATTTGGATGTAAAACAATCCTAGAATTACAAGTTGAAAAGTGGTCGAAATAACCTATAACTGTCTAGTTGACTAATACCTGAACCAAAAATGTCACTAGATAGAAAGTGTTAGTTTCCTAAGAACTAATGCTATGATAAATTATAACATATTAAACCATGAATTTTGGCAGTAATAAGACTTAAGATTAGTTTGGAATTTTTACCTGATAGGGTAAAAATGTGGCTATAACAGACCGGCTGAAAAATAAAGTATGTGATAAAATTTTTAACTATCTATTTTTGGAACATAAATATTATAACAATATTTTTGGTTAATAAATGAACTTAAATTGAGCTACTTAGCCCATTAGTTAGACACCCACTAGATGGGTTAATCGATCAACTTAATGTTTTGCAGCTGTTAGTTCTCTGATGTTTAAGCAGTATTTATTAGTGGCTGGAGAGGTTTATAGACTGATCTCCATTATGTCACCCTTATGATTGATGACATTTATTGGTGGCTAGAGAGGTCTACAGATTGATTTCCATTATGTCACCCAGTTTTTGATGATATTTACTTATGGCTGGGGAGGCTTACGGGCTGATCTCTATTATTTCACACAGCTACTATCTACTTGTGTTTGGAGAGGCTATGGCTGATCACCATTATGGCACACATGCCGGCAACAGCGTATGTCTAAAATGAGGACCACTGCATAAGTTTATTTTTCCCACTAGATCTAGTATTTTTAAGTGTTGTCTTCTTAGTCGGGCCAGTGAATTAAATTAAGTAAATAATCAAACTGATCATGGAAATAAGAATTAAGCATAATTAAACAATATTTTTTAATTTTTTAATAGAATGTAGACTAAATGGCATTTTGGACATTTTACACATATATTGTTAGATAAGTTGATTAATGTCAAATATGCATGCTATAAATGTAATAACTACTTTAAATAATATATGTGAGTGAAAAAGAATATTTCAGGACACATTTATACCTTAAGGGTATTTTAGTAATTTGGCACCCTATTGTATAATTAAATTACATAAGGAAGTAAAAACTAGTCATTAGACTACATAGGTATAAAAAGACATAATGCCATGATTCAAATGCTTTAAGTTCACCAATGAGTATCTCGTATACTCAGCATACCTATTATTGGCGCATAGGTACCCTGCAGTAGAATCTGGCCTGATGAAGTGTGTTGATGAGAGTTCAAAGGATAACTGCAAAGGAATAAAAAGTAAACA
This sequence comes from Hura crepitans, assembly GCA_948208565.1. Taxonomy (NCBI): domain Eukaryota; kingdom Viridiplantae; phylum Streptophyta; class Magnoliopsida; order Malpighiales; family Euphorbiaceae; genus Hura; species Hura crepitans. The sequence continues at coordinate 7,875 of CANXYI012177261.1, read as the reverse complement.
TTATATAATTTTGATATCCATATACTTAGATGAAGTTAGGTAAAAATAATTTTTTTAAGCTTTACATATGGGATGTATATAAGTTACATTAACTATTGATGTAAATAAATAGTCTTATATGTTTTCTTGTGAATGTATGTATGACAATGATGCTTATTGATGATATGAGCCAGAGGCTCTATAAATATATGTGTTTAGCTATGGTCTGAGGCCTATGATTGCTATGTGATAGTATTTATGGTTTATAGGATGATACCTAAGGGACCAGATGGGTCCAGGAGATATGATATATAGTATTAAAGTGTTTACAGGTGAATAAAAATTTTAGGATAGTGAACCATGCAACTGATATGCTGTCGGATTTTTAGGATTGTATTAGAGTGTGTCAAATTCCCTCTGTAATGGCTGAACCATATCGATACTAACATAAATGGATTATAGGAACTGATTAGAGTGATTTTAGATTCAAATAGAATCACTTAGTATGGCATTAGTAAAAGTTAAACGAATAACCATAAGGGAAATTTTAGGATTAGTGACCTAGTGGAAATTCTTCGAGAATCCAGTAGGGGGTGTCACATTTGGTGGTATCAAAGCAAAGGTTTAATGTTCCTTAGTAAACTACATGGATATCAAATGGTTAAGTTTCTAATTCCTCTGAACTATTATGTTGTCCGAGGCTGAGAAAGAAAAGTCTTCTATAATATAGAGATGACTAGTCTAGTTGCTCGAAGGAGGGGCTATGGAACCAATTGGGATGGTAATCATAGTTATACAGAGAGTAAGTTATGTATCAGCATGTAAACCTAATGATGCTTCTCAGCAGCCAAAGTTATAAGTGATTGACCGATAGTAGGTAGGAGAAACCATGTCCTGGTATTGTGAGAAGTAGTACATAGAAGGATTTTACTAGATTTTTGAATTATGTTGAGGAGATTATTTTTAGTAACATATATATAGAATATAAGAGATTTTTGATAAGATTGAATGTAGAATCAAGGATACAGATAGCTAAACCTTAGAAAAAGAGTTGGCAATACCAATACTAGTCATATGTGGTAGGGAGGATATGGTACCAATAAGGAAAGACCTCTTTTAGAGAAAGAGGCAGAGCACTATAGGACAATCTAGTGCAATGTAGATTGGTAAGACAAGGAGAAAGGGTACTAAGAGTGGACCACTCATGTGTGGTTTTTGTCAAAAGAGTCACTAGGGGCAGTGCAAAAAAGGTAGGTAGAAAGATGTCTCCATTATGGTGCTAGAGACCACTACAGAGAGAGAGTGTCCTCAGGTATAGAAAAAGGGTGCTCAGACATAGATACATAATGTCACACCCTAAGGTAGGGTCAAAGATAGACTAAAAAAGAGCATACCAGTGTTAGGCAGGGTACTAGAGTTAAGGCTCATGCTTTAGCTAGGCACTGTATAGTGAGACTGAAGAAGTGGTTGTAGCACTAGATGGTATGACTAGTATTTTGTTTATCTAATGCTTCAATCTTGGCTTTGATAGACCCTGATTTAATACCCTCATGTGTATGTACTGCACCAACATAAAATAAGTAGATAGGGCCTGATTAAGTTGATATAGACATTAGAGTTAACAACCCTATAGGGTAGTGTGTGATTGTTAACGGGGTGTATAAAAGATGCCCTCTGGTGATTTAGGGGCATGGATTGTTGTTGATTTTATTAAAGTGTATTTTAATAAATTGAGGTACTTCTAAGATGGATTGACTTATTAAGTATCAAGCTATGACTGAGTGTAATCATAGGAAGTTAACCCTACAGACTATACAAAGATTGATAGAGATAATGGTGGTGAGAGAAATCCTTTAGATAATTTTATCTTTGTTATCAAGATATAATAACTCCTTCGGGAGGTGAGAGGCATGTTTGGCCTATGATATCGATCTAACTAATTTAATTTTGATATGGTATATTTCAGTTAAAGTTCAATTCATTGATGTATTCTTATTGAGCTACTAAGGTTATCATCTCGGAGAGAACTGGATCCTGAAGTGGAGGTGTATCGCGGTATTGCTCCAGTGCTTATTGTTCTTTATAGGATGGCATTATTGAAATAAAAGTATAAAGTATATAGCTGTAAGAGCTATATGATAAGGGTTTTATTAGACCCAGTATAACTCCTCAGTGAGTGTCTAAGCTATCTATAAGAAAGAAAGATAGGTTATTTGGGTTGTGCATTACCTTAAAGGTACTTGAACGAAGTGATTGTGTAGGATCAGTATCCTATATCTGGGTAGATGATCTTTTGATCAATTGAGAGGGGTTGGTCTTCATTCTTTTAAAATTGACTTAGATCTAGATAATACCAATTGAGGATTTAGGGAAGCTGATGTTACTAAGATTGCTTTCAAGACCTAGCACGGGCATTCTAAGTTCTTAGTGATGTCATTGAGGCTCACTAATGCCTCAGTAGTTTTACAGATTGCAATGGGCAAAGCTTTTAATTTTATGTAGACTAGTGGTAATGGTGTTCTTGGATGACATTTTGGTGTACTCTAGGAACCAAAAAGAGTATGAACAGCACCTGGGGGTTGTGATGCTGACCTTAAAAGTGAGATAGTTAGGTGCCCAACTCAATAAGTGTGAATTGGACAGATGAATTTTTTTTTCTTTGGGCCACATAGTTTCAATAGAGAGAGTCAGAATTAGGCCCAGTAAAGGTAAGGAAGTGTTGGAATGGAAACCCTTTGGGAATGTAACTAAGATGAGAAATTTTTTAAGCTTAGTTGATATTACAAAGGACTTGTAAGAAGACTTCTATAATTGTTACTCCTTTGACTGGACTCATCAGAAAGAATGTAAGAATTGTGTGGGATAATCAATGTCAAGCTAGTTTTGCAAAATTGAAATAGAGGTTGACAGAGGCTCCTATCCTGATTCAACTTGAATAGGGTAAGGACTTTCTTATGTGTAGTGATGCTTCACTGAATGGCTTGTTAGATGTTAATGTTAGATGGAAAGTGGGTAGCTTGTGTTTCAAGACTGTTGAAGCCACGAGAGAGGGATTATCCTACCTTTAATTTAGGGGTAATTATCATTGTGGTTGTTCTAAAACATATGATGGCATTATTAATATAAAGAGGAATGTTGTATGTAGATACCCATTTTCGTCCGACCCTAATAATATATATTAAATAAAGATAATTGAAAGCAAAGGGTTATGTGATATCTTAGAGTGATAATGATATCATTAGTGTCATTACTTGTATAATATTCGTAAACATATCAAAATCTTATACTAGTATTATATTAAAGGAAGAATGATTATTACATCTTATGATTATTATTATATGTTAAGTACTTATGAAAAGAATTACCATGGAAATAATAATATTATGAGTATTACTTAATTTTATAGTAATCATTTAATTTAATTGCATTATCCAAATTATATTGTTACATCTAAATAGGATAATGGATAATATGAGGTCATAATAAGTTGAGAACTAGTGATACATAGTACTAACTATTAAATCAATAATAACTGAATACCACAAAAAACCAAAATGTTAAGTAAATAATCATAATGATAAATTAAAGAATAATCAATTATGAAATTAGAAGTGATAATTTAAAAACTAACTAAAAAAATATAACAAAATTTTATAATATTACAGAATTAAAAAAAGTAAATAAATTACAAGGAAATTACAAAAATTACAAATACAATAAAAAAAAGAGGGAAAAAAATAAAAAATGATAAAATTACAATCATATAATAATTAAATTACAAATTAAATTAATTACAACAAAAAAAAATTATTAAAACTAAAATTAAGAATAATTACAACAAATTAAAAAAAATATTAAGTTACAATAATAATAATATTAATTACAAGAATAATAAATAAATAAACAAAAGAGTATACCAAAAATTATTAAATTACATAATTAAAAAAAAAGAAAAGAAAAAAAGCTGTTGGGCTTAAAGCCCTAAGCCCAATAGCCTAACAGCAGTCTGCAGCCCAAATAACAGTAGCCCACTATAGAGCACCTATAAATTATAAATTAAAATAGGGGTGAGGGGGACTGTTTTCAATAGTAGAAAGGGTGAGAGCAGGAATGGTTATAAATAGCAAGAAGTGAATGCATTAAAGACATAGAGACAGATAGAAAAAAAAAGAGAGGTAGAAAAACAGAAAGAAAAAAACAGGAAAGAAAAAAAAACATAGAAAAACACTAAGGTAATAAAGGAGCAGCAGTGGAAATCAAGAAGCAAGATGGAAAAAGCAAGCAAAAAGAAGTACACAAGTAGTAGCAATCACAAAGGAAAATTCAGAGGTGAAATAAGTATAAGGAAAAATCAACATTCATTAATAAGACCAGCAAAGCAAGGTAATCTCTTTCTTTTATTTACTGTGATTTTCTCTTGGATGTATGTAAGTCAGCCATGATTTCAATACATCCAAGGAAGTCAGCTTGCATTCTCTTTTATTTTGAGTCATAAAAAAATCTAATCCTTAAGTGCCTTATGAAATTCAGCATGATTTTTATAAAGCATGAGGTTGGTCAAAAATGATCTAGAGATTTTGATAATAAACTAATAAAGCTAAAAAATATAAAAAAAATATCCTCAGATTTATAGATTCACATATTTTACTAATCTTGGTTCAACCTAAACAATCATTTTCCCCTAAATTGGGCAACTATTTGATGCATTAAGTAGATCCACTAAAGAAATGTTTAATGGGCAACTAATCATATTATTCTAGGAATGGTATGAAAAAAAAACCAAAAAAAATCTTATTTCCAGATTAATCATGCTGAAAACATAAGATTAATAGGTCACCAACAAATCAAGTATTCAAAATGCAAACACTACTATTTAGCATTTTAAGGGAAAACAACACATTTAGGACAAACCCAAGTAGTAATTTCGTTTCCCCCTTGTCATCATTAGACATAAAAAATTTTAAGAATAGTTTTTTTTAGAGGAAAAGTTGTAGGAAAATAATAAAGGAGCAAATAAGTTGTGAAAAAAATAATAAAAATAGATAGGAAAACCATATATGATCAAATAGGAAGGCTTTAAGTATTTAGTTTTATAAAAAGGAGGCATGGACACAAGCAAACACATGCAATAAAATCCTAGGATCTACCAACATACACACCTCCATCACATAGCAAATAATAAAATAAGCCTATAAGAACTAGGGCTAGAAAGAATTAGCTTGGAAGACTAAGAAAATGAGTTCCTGGATTGCAAACCATCGTCGTCCAGACCCCCAGTAATATGCACTTTATATTAAAGAAAAACTAACAAAGATTAGAACCTGAATAAAAATAGAAAAAAAAAGTAAGAATTATAACTAAAATAAAAGATCAATAGAGAGCCACAGGAAGATTGACTCAGAATAATAAAGGTAATTAAAAATGAAGACAAACAATAACCAATTAATAGATCAAAAATCAACTGCAAAATTATCAAGCATTGAAAACATAAATCAAAAGATGCAACAAGAATGATTATTTTAGGCGTTGTCTAAATTGTTCAAGAAAGAAACATTATCATAAGAAACTAGCTCATGAAAAGAAAGAAAAGGACTAATATTCCAAATGACCTCATTGCCCTTAGGGTTATTAGGCATTTAGGCTCATAGTTAGGGGGACTTAGGTCTTTTAATATAAAAACTGAATAATTTAAATACTTATGCCTTTTAATTAAAAATGAATCCCTAAAATTAACATACTCACAAAAAAAATTAATTAATTAATATTATTTTTTTATCAACAAATAATAAAATTATTAGGATAATAGTAATAGAAAATTTACCACTAAAAAGGGATTAAGTTAGAATTATATATACTTATAAATAAAAAAATATTAAATTAAAATGTTATTGTGATGTGAAATTAATATAAATTATTATAAATAAGATTTAGCATACACAATTGTTTGATTTTGAAATTATCGAATGCCTATGAATTCTTAATCTAATCTAAATAAATAAAGATTCATTAGCTAAAAGATAAATCAAATTCAGAATACTAATATAAAATTCACAATAGGAATAAAACAAATTAATAAATTAAATAAATCATTTTTTTTGGATGAAATAGTTTATATAAGTAAAATTTAATATACATATGTACGTAGTTATATCTAGATAAAAAATTATTATGAATAACTTTTAATTGGATTATATGAATCTTTTCAATATTATTATAGAAAAAAATGAGAATAAAAATAGATAAAGATTTAATATATCGTTAGGAAACTCATGATTAATAATGATAGTATTCGAATATCAAAACATTAATAAAATTCACCAAAAAAATATACATGAATAATGAATATAAATTTTATTTGGGAATGGGCAATGCTATATATAAAAAAAATTTTATTTAAAAGAATTCAAACATTCTTATTCATCATTACTCATAATTGAATAATAGTAAATATAACATAACAAAAATTATAAAGGCAATCACAGAGTATTTAGATAATTCAAGATAGTAAAAAGAAAAGAAAAAAGTAAATTCAACGAATCAAGTAGCTATATTCTTAAAATATGTATATAGGTATATAAATTACCTCACTAACACGAAGAAATAAATGAATTTCAAATCATTTTATTAGAAATAGAGACTTACCATGAAATATCATACAAGTATTTAAATTTTCATATATTACAAATTTTTACCAAAAATAAACAATCAATTTGTATTGGGTTCGGGTAATAACAAATTATAAATCTCTATCAGTAAGTAAAAAAAATAAAACAATGGATAAATCCAATAACCATTAATTATGTCCTAAGTAAACCCTCATATAAACATGGCGTGGGGTGCTTAATACATTTCCTATACCAGAAATACCCTGAACCCAGAAAGTAGACCAAATCATTTGGTGACTAGCTGCACCTTAATCAGCTAGTGGCGACTCTCACTCTTTCACTTGATAGCCACGTCGCATCGTCCCCTACTAGCAATATGCAGTCAGGGCTGGGTCGCGACAGATGGCAACTCCACTGGGGAACCATTATTTTTTTAGAAAATAATAGGGGTTAATTTATTTGTTTAGGATGAGATTTTCATTTTTATGGAGCATATGCTTTTATTCATATGCAGACATGCATTTTGTTATATATATACATGTGCATTTCTTTAAATAATTTATGAACAAAATCACACATTCACATTAAGGGTCAGCAATAACCTACCCTATAAGATCACCCGAGAATTAGTAGAGGCACTTCCGTGGGAAACTTAGTAATGGGTCGTGAAAGTTCTCATTCAAGTCAACATTAGTCCCTCTGGATTGATAGAATCTTACTAAGGTAAGATTATTAAAGACAGGAGACCAAACAAAGTATCTTTTATTAAAATCAAATTCACTGAAATAGTTTAGTTTTTGTCATAATTTTTTTGTCCTATTTCATTATTTGCCATTGATGATCTTATTTATTCATTTACTTATTTTAACATTTTATCATTTACATGAAAAATAATGATGAGTAGGAAAATAACATAGTGGCCTATATTAAAACATAGTCCATTAAAAAATTAAAAAAATTTAGGATTAATATAATTTCATGAATTTTTTTTAAACGTCATAATTTTTCACAATAATACTAAAAGGTATAATGAGAATTTTTAAGAAACTAAGACATTTTAGCTATTAAGTAGCATTTAAATAATTTCAAGAAAACTCATACAGATTATGTCATTTTTTTTTACTATACTCATATAACTCGATCTTTTTATCTTCACTACAGTAACATTTCTCTTTCAAAAATAATAATTAAAACATACAAGAGCGAAAAAAAAAGGAATATTTTTTTAGAATAATTTGAACAGCATATATTTACAAATTATTAATTTGTACAAAATTTTCTTTATATCACT
>CANXYI012177212.1:0-25949 GCA_948208565.1 Hura crepitans | reverse complement strand
TCTTTCAATAAATTTCACCATTTGTCTTGCCCTTAATTTATTGAAAGATTCAGCTTCAACCTACTTTATGAAATAATCCACTGCTAATACTATAAAATATGTGCCCTTTAACAGTGGACGGCCTTATTTTTCTAATTATGTCTATCCCCCATATGAAAAATTGCTATGGAGATGCTAGACTAGTAAAGTCATTCAGAGGTAGGTGAGTTAGATTACCATAAATCTAACACTTGTGGCATTTTGTGATGAAGTTACAATAGTCAGTTTCCATGGTTAGCCAGTAATAATCCAATCTCATTATTTTCTTTGCTAGATTTCTCCTATTCATGTGAGTACTACAGACCCCTTCATGCACTTCTTCGAGCACTTTCTAAGCTTCTGACTCATTTATGCATCTAAGCTAAATTCTATCTATTTTCCTTTTGTACAACATTCCTTAAAATGAGATGAATTAGGTAGAAAGCTTTTACAGAACCCTTCGATCCTTCCCAGTTGAGGTCTTTAGGTATAGTCTGATTTCCAGGTAAGTTTAGATATCATAGTATCATAGTATGCTATGGTTTGGTTGGTTGGTTGTGGTGTTAAGTATACTAGTGTAAGTAGGGAATCTTAGCTTGCTGAAATACATTGGTCTAGGAAGGTCTCGTTTAGTAAGGTTATACACAGACATTAGGGTGGCTAGGGCATCAGCTACTTGGCTTCGTTCCTTTAGAATATGGTGAAAGGTGCAATGGTTGAATACTTCGGTGAGGTCTATAAGTATCCTGATATACTTGCTCAAGTTTTCATCTTTGACTTGCCAATTTCCTCTTACTTGCTGAGTAACTAACATTGAATCCCCATAAACATCAACTATTTTTGCCCCTAATTGGTATAGAGTTTCTAGACCATAAACATATGTTTCATATTTTGTGACATTGTTAGTTGCTTGATACTCTAATTTCCTAGCTAAGAACATCTATTCACCCTCTAAACTAACAATCAATACCCCAGTGCTGGATCCTTTTTGATTGACTACCACATCAAAGAACATCTTCCATCCCTCTTGGAATATTGCCCCTAAGTACTCATCTGGGAATTCAAACTCCTCTTGATTCTTCTCAATTGGATGCTTTGATAGAAATTCTACTACTGCTCGGCCTTTAATTGTCTTCTTGGTGACATAGGGGATGTTGAATTCTTGCAAGAGTAAGATCCATCGACCTATTTTGCCCACTAGATATGGTGTAGTTTATAGGTACTTAAGGGGGTCATGTTTTGCTTTTGCTTCTATTTTATAGGATTGGAAATAATGATGTAGCTTCTTGGAGACCTATATCACTCCCAAACATATCTTCTCTACCTCTATGTACTTTTGTTCATAAGAAAACAATTTCTTACTCAAGTAGTAAACTGCATTTTCTATTACAACTTCTTCTGCCTATGTGATGAGAGCTCCTATAGAGGATTCTTCCATTGCCAGATATAAAATCAAAGATTTTCCTATAAGAGGTTTGGTTAGATATTATTTGATAGACTGGAAGGCCTTCCGCAATCTTTATTCCACTCCTTTGGCTTCCCTTTGTGTAATAAATTGAATATGGGACAAATTGAAGTGAGCTTAGATACAAACTGACTAATGTGTTGTATTTTGCCTAGGAATCCTCTAACTTCCTTTTTCAACTATAGAGTTGGCATTTCTAGAATAGCTTTCACCTTGTCTGAGTCCACTTTAATTCCATTTTTACTAACTATAAATCCCATCAGCTTTCTTAATGTGACTCCAAAGATGCACTTCTTAGGATTTAGCCTCATGTTAAATTGATCCAACCTTTGGAAAAACTTTTCCAAGGCTTCGAAGTGTCATTCCCTTTTAGCCAACTTCACTATCATATCATCCATATAGACCTCAACCTCTTTATGCATCATGTCATGGAAGAGCTTAGTGGCCATTCATTGATACATGGCTCAAGTATTCTTGAGTCTGAAAGGCATTACTTTATAACAATACGTACACTATTCTATTATGAAGTTGATTTTGCATTTGTTGATGACTTTCATTAAGATCTTATTATATCCTAAAAACTCATCAATGAATGAATACATAGCTGCCATTGCTGCACTGTCTACCAATACATCAATGTGAGGTAAGGGAAAGTCATCTTTTGGACATGCCTTATTTAAGTCCCTATAATTAATACACATCCTGACCCATCCATCTTTCTTAGGTCCTAAGGCCATGTTGGTGAGCCAAGTGGGGAAAATGATTTCTTCTATGAACTTTACTTCAAGCAATTTGACAACCTCTTCTTTTACCTTTTCTGCCTATTTAGGTCTCATCCTTTTGAGCTTTTGTCTAACTGGGATAGTGTGGTCATATGTTGGGGTATCATGCTCTATAATTTTTCAATCAATACCCAGCATATTGTCGTAATTCTAGGTGAAGATTCTTTCATATTTCTTTAATAATCTCTCAATTTTTTTCCTTTCTTCAATGGTTGTATCATAGGTAATTAATATATTTTTGGGTTGTTCATTTGTGCTAAAGATTAAATGAATTAGTTTTAATGCAGTTAATGTAAAAAATGCTTATGTAATGATCGTTTGCATGCACACTACTATCAGGAGAAAGATCACACAAATAAGCAAATTCATTATTCATCTTATTAGAAAGGAAATTGTTTACCTCAAAGAGGTCACAAAGGTATAATTCATCTAAAATTAAATTAGACTCAAAATCAAACACGTCCTCGGGAGGACTTAGATAGACTTTTTCAATGACTGTGGCTTTAGAAACACCTCTTCAGCCTATTGAACTTGAGTGATTTGGCCTAACTCCCAATCAACTACATCAGTAAAGATCTCAAACCCTGGCTTGTATTACCCATCTACTATGGCCAGTTCTAGAGTTATATTATACCTTGTGCCCTTCTACTTGATGAAGTACTCTTCTAAACAACCACTTTCCCTTAAGTTCCCCCCTTTGCTTGGATCATAGCCTAATCCCCTCATATCTTTTTAGGTATGCATTTGTAAAGGTGGAATTATACCTTATAGGTTCTTTCCCAAACTAACACTTAGAAAGAAATCCATTTTTTTCATCATCTTAGATATAGTTAGATCTATGAAATCCTCATAGATGCCTACAAATTTGAAACTTGATAAAAGGCTGATTAGCAATAGCTAAGGTAGAAACAACATGATCAATCACAGCCTTTATAGTCATGATGTCACCTTCATGTGGTAATTTAATCATTTGATGTAAGGTGGAAGGGACTCCTCTAAGCTTGTGGAACCAAGGTCTACCTAACAAAACCAAGAAGGTAGTTGGAATGTCAATAACTATAAATTCGACTTCATCAATGATTGGCCCTACTTCTACTTTGGCCGTAAAAGACCCTTCAGCCTACCTCTTAGTGTCATCATAAGCTTTTATGGTAATACTTGAAGGTGATAGATCCTCTTTCTTAATTCCTAAATCGAATAAGATCTTAGCTAGGTGGACACATAAAGAAGAACTATCATCGACCATAGCACATCCCATCTTTTTTCCATTTATTTCACCTTGATAAAAAGGGGTCTATTATGCTCTTTTCTTTCCAAAGGTAAGTCAGTATCAGAGAAAGTTATGAGGCCCATCTTGCCTATCTTTATAACTTGTACCAACTCATCGGGAGTGGTAGTCATAGATATAACCACTTAAGCCAAGGCTTCAACAACTTTTTACGTATGGCCTTTGGATGACATTAAGAGGTCCTATATATTGATATTAACTTAGGTTTTCTTTAGCTACTTCAACACCTCCTCATGCTTATCCCCTTTAGGTTCAAACTTTTTCTCAAGAAGGTTTTAACCATTCTTCTCCACTCTCTCAAACCGCTTCTCCCTCAACCCGAATAGGCTCTCTCTTACCCTCTTTAGAATCCTCATTATAGGATTTATCCTAGAAGTTTTTTCTCTCCCTAACCTCATAGTCACTCTCACTATCCCACAAATTGGTCATAAGAATAGATTCACTCACCTTTACTACCTCTTCAATCTCTTAGTGGGATCCATAGATCTCTCTAAGCATGTAATCTTCAGGTAGTCTGGATTAAAGGAGGCAAAAAGTGTGGTGTTTGGGTAATGGGTTTACAGATGCTTCAGGATTAAGGATTTATTTTAAATCTATCAGATCTTGAATAGCCTTCTTGAGGAGTTTGCAATTATCAATGAGATCCCTAGTTCATTGATGATAAGCACAATACTAATCGTGCCTATGATTGGGTGGCAATGGTCCGTTATGTGGTTGAGGTGGAAGTGGCTTTAACTTGCCTTCTTTAGTGAGCTTTCTTAGGCACCACAACAAAGACTTACCCAAATTTAAATACCTTTAGCCCTGAACTACGTGCACATCTGGTGTCTTGGTTGCAGTGCCAGTACTATTGCTTGTGAAAGTGGAGTTATTATTATTTCTCTTATACCCCTTGTTTTGGTAACTCACCTTTAGATCAATGGCGATGTCTTTAAGTTACTCCCAGGTGGTTATACCCTTTGCAGTAAGCTTGCTATTCATATAGTTATTGGCATTTCTGATGAACATCTTAATTTGATCGATTTCCTCAGGCTTATTTCACATTTTTAAGATTTTCTCCCTCTACCTTTGTAGATAATCAGAGAAACTCTCATTTGGCTTCTGCTTCACTAGCTCTAGGTCCTTCAAAGTAATTTCCACACTGGCATTGTTAGCATATTGCTTGTTGAATGCCCTAGCTAGTTTATTCCAATCTTTCTTGACCCTTCTCTCCTAATAGTGATACCAATCAAGGGTTTAGCCAATAAGAGACATACTAAACAAGCTCATAATCTATTCCTCTATCAAATAGGTAGCCCTCATAGCTACAACATATTGCTTTAGGTAAGTTCAGGGATCATAGGTTCCATCAAATTTGCTAAGGTTAGGTATTTTGAACTTGCGGGGCATAGAGTAGTCAGGCCTTAGGCTAATGTCATCAAGGTCAATGTCTTTGCCTCTAGTCACCAAATGAGACATAGCCTCCATTTTCTCATTCAATTTCTTCAGCTGGTCATTTTTTTGCAATTTTTAGAGACGAAACCTTATTGTAGACCTTAACCACTTGCAGCACTTCATCATCCAAAGACTGGTCATCTTTGGGCTCTCCTGTTATCTCCTTACCCTTATTGGTACCTGAGGTTTGGCCCACTTCTTATGGATTCTGCATGTTGGATAGGGCATTCATGACTACTACCATCATCCTCCTCTCTATTTCAACCATTACCTCTATGAACATTGTTTTGGTTATGTACTCATCAGCAAACATTATTCCTCACCTAGGTTATATGGGGAGTTCTGTGCTAAATCAAGTGAGATGTTTGCCTATTCATTTCCACTGAGCAGTAAGTGAAGGATCAATGGTGGCTGTCAAAATAGAGGGTTAAACGTGATGCATGTAAAATATTAACAACTTGAAATGCATATGATACATAATATGCAATGCATACTCCTAGCGTTTCAAGGACAATCACATATAATAATCCTTCCAACCTTATTCCATCCACACATGTGGTCAAGTAAAATTCCTTCCCTAGGTGGGCTTACCTAAACATCATCGGGGGATGTATAGCTTCATTTATAAGCCCATATGACCTATCGTATTTAAAGCGTAAGCAAGGATAATAGCCTATAACATTTAATTCTTGTTTGTACTAAAATTAGGTTAGGCCCATTCCAAACAAAAGGCACAATAGGCTTGTTGCCACTTTAAATAAGGCTAAATGTAATAGGCCCATATAGTAATCATAATGCAATCACAATCTCTTAAGGTTATAGAACTTATGAAAAGTTGCTAAGCTTAGCTATATGGGCTCATGGCTTTAGTTAGAAAGGCTTAATGGCTCTCACAAGTAGAGGTCCCTCCTAATGGGTTTTTCCAATCAAGGATAATAGTGACTAATTAGTTCACCTTTTCATATACTCGAAGGTACGAGGCTTGTGAGTGATGGATTTGTTAGCACTTCCCTATCCTTGAATGAAAAATAAGGTCATGGTTCAAAACACCATCTAAGGCAATCAAAGACACATTATATAAGAGTGCAATTCATAGGATTGATAAAATTTAGAATATTTAGATGACATATTATTTAGGCACTTTTAGATTAAAATTTTTAGTCCCTAGCAAAGTCACCACTATAGAGATTATGATATTTTTACTGGGGACGAGAGTGGTTAGTGGAGTTGCCACTTGGCTTCTACACCAAGACCTCTGATCTGAAAGGTTCAAAATCTCAGATCTTATTCATACCTTTATAATATATCATCCATGTATGTTGTAATGTTTATCAATCCGGTATCAAGCAAGCATGCGAGCATTATTTAAAGCATCTATATCACATTTACATGTAAGGAAATAAATTAGCAAAATTTAAAAGATATAACAACATAAATTATGTAAATTGTACATCTATAAATTATGCTATTCATTGGTTGTAATATGACCTAACAACTACTCGTAATTCCATAAGAATTGGCAGTAATTGCCTAACACCCATCTCTAGGAGATTGGCATTTATTAAAATACGTTTTTATATGACTTTTGATCAGGGGAAACTCAAATACATTTTATTAGAAAACACTAATTAATTATGTAAAAAACCCTTAATGTGAAGTTTTGAGTTTAAACATGTAAAACAAGTTAATTAACTAACTATTACATCCCAAAATAAGTCAAAAGGAAGAATAAGTATAAAGCCAAAAGACATAAAACAAAGCACCAAAACAATCTGGCCTCTACGTCGCTTAGTCCATGTAGACTACATAAGCTATTGATGTTAGTCTATGTAGACTACTTCCTAAAATAGGTATTCTATCTATCTATACCTCCACTCTAGTAAAAAGGGTCACTTGCATATAACTCAAAGAAAGGGGTTAAATGGTACCAAATAAAGAATACATAAGGCACACAATAAAAAAGACATAAAATATAGATGCATGTAAACACTGGAAATCAAAAGATAATATCTGTGTGGACTATAATCCTTGTGAAAAGGAAGTCCATACAGACCACAAAATAGAGTAATAAGCATAATAGATCACACATATATCTGTGCGAACTATAGTCCTCATAGAAGGGAAGTTCGTATGGACTATACATTAATTCCAAAATACTAACATGAGTATTAATGAGCAAAGGAATCAGATAACTTGCTATGGACATGCTAACCATGATAAATAGACTATGTTAAAACATGATAAATAGAGCAAACATGACACCAATATCATATAATGAGATGTGCAAACATCATATTACACATATTCAATTTATAGGTCTATATGGACCTCTTATCCCTTGAGATAGGTCTATACGGACTCATTCCAGACAAAATCATATAATAAAAACAAAGAAAAAAGGATTAAAGTATTACAACAACTACTAGTTATGTGCTATAAAAAAAAGCTTCAGTATACAAACCTACTCCTATGATTAGAGTGGGGATTACATGGAATCACCTCACTTGTGATCAATCCTTAGGGATCATAAATGTATAAAGCAACATCAAAGCATGAAAGGGACCTTAGATATTACCTGAATGAATGCACTTCTCAAGCAATGTCATAAGAGTGTAGGAGCTTATAAATAAGGATTTATGGCAAGGCTAATGATTGTATTCTCCCACCTTTTAGCACCAAACTCAGATGATGTATGTATACTAGAAGATTAATATTATAGCCACTCTCTCAATGTCTCTAAAAGTCAAAAGTCTCAAAAGTCCCTTTAAAGTTGCTCAAAGTAATACATTTATAGGCTTAGGTTTGTAGAGTCCTAATAGGATTCTAAATCTTAGCTTGAATAAGAAGAATCTTACTTCTAGAAAGCTTTGCTGATGACAAGTCCATGTGGACTTGTATCATTAAGTCCATATAGACTTTGATCAGGTACACTTTCCAGTCAGTCAATGGGCCTTAGGCCAGGTTTTGAACCAAATAGCATTAGTTCATATGGATAAGGCTTAGGCTCATCCGTGCGAACATTATGATATGTGCTTTAGGGAAGGAATAGGCTTTCACAGACCTAGAGAAATAGGTACGTGCAGACATTACCAAGGAATTCAATGTGGACTTAAAATCTCCTATGCTATTGCTTGAGAGTTTGTCTTTGGTTATCATCATAGATTGAAAGTGAGGTGTCTATAATGACAATCTTGACAATCAAGCAAGTTTATGAATTAAATTGATATGCAAATGACTTTTACCATTTAGAAACATTTAATTAACATCATATATATGTGTGTGTGTGTGTATATATATATATATATATATATATATACATATATATATATATATATATATATATATATAATTTTGAAATTTTTAGAAATCAATTAAATTAATAAACACATCATATGTGACCAATTCGACTAAAATAGTTTTAACCATAAAGTTTGATTGAATCATTTTCCAAAATATTTTAATTTTTAAATTTTTATGCATATATAATCTGAATTAAAATCATATTTTAATTCAACATATAATAGATTAAATAATTTAAAAATCAATTTAATGGAATTATGCACACAAAATTAAAAATTGATATCCTCTATATGCATATAGACCCTTTATGCGTATAGAAGGATTTCCCCCTCAATAATATGGCCACTTTAATGCATTGAACAAAAATAATCCAATTTTAACAAGTCTCAATTTCATATCTAATCACATTAAAAAAATTTGAATAATTAAAATCATATAAAAACTCACAGATCAACCGAAAAATACATAATATCATATGTCATGTATATCAACCATAATCATTATTTTCATTGATTTTAAATTATCTATGAACTTAGCTCTAATACTAGTGTTGGTTTTTCTCTATTATACATGGTGAAAAATTGAAGTTTTGAGAGAAACCAGCAATAATAATGGACCCATATAATTTAAAATTCATCCTAAACATTAAATCTAGTAATGCTTTATGATTTATCTTAAATGATGATAGTAGATTCCTTTCGTAAGCTCTTCTCACTAGGTTGTTGCAAACCATAGTGATCCTTTTCAAGCAACACCTCTAAGGTAATTCACAAAAGTTTTTAGAAGAGATCAACTTGTAATTCTAGGTGCTAGTAGGAATTACAACTGGATGAAGGAAGAAGAAGAAAATGTGTGTGTTTGATTATTCTATGTAAAAATTATATAGTAGAATGTATCCTTATGGTGACTACTACAATAAAGATTTTTTATATCATAATTAAACCCTATTTTAGTCAGATTTTAACACTTAAAATTTGCTTTAAGTCAGACTCTAATGGGCCTATCAATTAGGCCTCTTTCTGTCCTATGTGTATAAACTTTTTAATAGCCTTATATGCGATATGCATTAGTCCAATTTTCATTAATCCTATGTGGCACTCCTAGGCCCCATTTTGGATTAATAATTACTCTAATTTAAGGCCTTTTAAACCTTTCAAAATATAATAAAAAATTAGATGTAAGAATAATTAAACATTGCACTCAACAAGGCCCAAATCTAAAAATCCTAATTTTCTAAAAACCCTGATTTTCTGGACTTTTCATTCGTAAATGAGCCCTAAGCGCATTTACCCATTTCTTCTTCTTAATTCATCTTACAATTGCATCTCATATCATTAGAACATTCAATCTCATTGAATCTTCCTCAAACTCCGTTTATGTATGTAACCCTATTGGTTTCCTAGAATAGTTTGGTAATACATAGTGAATTAGAGTCCTAGTCCAACTAGGACTATACAGATTTAATGTTATTAAATCAATATCAATTCACTAATTGATATATCACTTGTATATAAGTTAAGAGAGGCATATAGCCATGCATCATGACTACCTAAGTGCTATAAAGTGAAATGGTTTGACTTAACCCTTCCATATATAGTTACGATGCAATAAATTCCTTTCACCATCTTTTACCTCATCCAGTTTTGAGTATGGACTTGTCTTAACTCATAGCTCAATTAAGTATGTCTAATTAAGCCCTAAACATATTGCTCTAATAATTTCACCTTTATTCCCAAAATGCCCTTAGTGAATCTCATTCACACATGGCACTTTGCTCAGGCTAGAGATTCTTGAAGATAGATTACTCATTAAAACTGTGAGATAAACTCCCTATTGTAATATATGGTAGTGAATCCTTTGTTAATTACTGCGCTATCTTCAAATATGTTATGCCATACCCAAGCACCTCACTATGTATACTTCTTATTCAAAGTCAAAGCTTTGGAGTCAAAGTATGTCACTCTATATTTAAGATAGTTAGTGACCTTAAGTCTAAGGATACTTGCACCACTAATATGATGAGATACTTTTATTGATATAGATTAAGTATCCATGTGAAGATCTCATGGTGGGCCTTCAATATACTTACTTCCTAAGTAAGCATCCACATGTTAACTCCAAGCATCTCTATGCTTATAGCTTGTGAAAACTTTTAATACTATGATTAGGGATATTAAGGTATATTACATTTGCATGCAATAAGAATTTCACATCATGAACACTTCATGATTTCATCTGTACTATGATTATATACCAAAGACTTTATAACATGGTTTAAGACATTGCAAACAATTATAAGTAATATATAAAATTACCATGATATAAAGAGAAATGCCTTTTTCATTAATTCACAAGGTTTAAACACATAAATATAATCCTATTACATAAGCTCTAGGGCATACATCTAATAAGCACAAGAGAAGAGAAAGGGCTAGTGTTAGGCTGAATAATTTTATTAGTTAACATTTCCTGAACCAATTTCTCAGTTTCAGATGTTTTATGATGTGAATACCTATAGGGTCTCACATTTACAAGTTCTGAGTTAGCTTTAAGTGGAATAGCATGATCATGAACCCAGGGTAGGGGTAATTGGGTAAGTTTTTATAATAAGTCTTAGTATTGGTCCAGTATGGAATGGGTTCTAGATTAGGCTTAGATGATGTTGAGGTAACAGGTTGAACTTGAAACAAGAAAAGTTTGGCAGTAATGCCTTTCTAGCCATTATTCACAGCCTTGTTCAAGGCTTTAACTAACATCATTCTTAGACTAACCTTATTGTCCAGTCCCTTTAATTCTAAGGTCTTGTAACCCTTGTGGATAGTAAGTTTGTTATCTGAGAAGTCAAAGGTGACTAGAGAGTGGCATTTCTTCCAATCCACACCTAGAATCATATCATATTCACCTAATTCCAAGATCCGAACATCAAATTCGAATCTGGTTCCTTGCATTGTCCATCACCCATTACACTTTGTAGTAACTATTAATTTCCTGCCATTAGCAATTGTGACCATATCTAGTGAGCCTTGAATAATTGGAAGTTTGAGTTCCTTAGCTATTTTAGAGTCCACAAAATTGTGGGTAATCCCACTGTTAATGAGCAGCATTATGGGCTTGCCATTTATCTACGCTTTGAGTTTTAGTGTGTTGTCCCTCAATCCAGCCTTTACTATATTGAGAGAGAGAACAATGTGCTCTTCAGGGAATCTAGTTTAGGGGTTTCCTCCTCTACCGCATCTTGCCACTCTTACCCACATAAGTCCTCCTCTTTAGTGGTATCTAAAGCCATCAACCTTTTATTGGCACATTGGTGAGCATGTCAAAACCTGTCTCTACACTTGTAGCAAGTAGCCAAAGTTCTAAAATTCTGGGTAGAGTTTGGTCTAGTTGTGTTGTTTAGTGGTTTTATAGTAGGGGTTGGTGGTGTAATGTTGGTGGGATTAATGTTGCAAGAGTTAGGTAGATTGGTGGGAGGTTTTTGAAAGGAGTTTGTGGATGATTGCTAAGGTTTGGAAGTAGATCTGTAGGTGTTATAGGCTTTAAGAGCTACTAATTGTTGTTCTTGTAGTATGGCTTTTCAATGATTATGTATAATTCAATGGGTTTGAACATCTTAACTACCGGCTTAATAGCATCTCTTACACCTCCTATGAAACTAGATATGTAAAAAGATTCGAGGGCGTTTAGGCATAATCTCTCCATCGTGAGCTTAAGGAGTTCAAATCGTTCTAGGTATTCATCTATGGTTATGGTTTATTTAATTTTTTGCATCTCCTCCACTACATTATCTTCCTTAAATTCCTTGAACCTCCTACTTAAAGCCTTATCAAAAATTTCCCAATTCATTACCCCCTTATCTCTATTTTAATTAAGGAACCATGCTTCAATCTTTCCTGACAAAAAAAAAAATTACCCACATCAACTTGTTTATCAGGTGGAATTTCATAAATGAGTAAGTATTTCCCATGTTTTCCTAGCCAAGACTTAACATCAGACCCTTCAAAAAATGGCAAGCCATATCTAGGCATAAGCCTATTTGGATAATTCCTTGTTTGCCCCATAAGACATGATACTTCACCAAAAGTAGGAGTAGGAAGAATTCCCCTATCAAATCAAGGACATTCAGGAGTAAAGTGGAGAGACTCTTTACCTCTAGTAGCACCTAATAGATTACTGTTACTTGGAACAGAGGTAAGAGTAGGATTTGATGGCGAAAAATTGAAGCAATTGCCCTGAATAAGCTGGGTTAAGTAAACCACCAAACATTGGCTTTTTAGCTTGAGTTCCTCATAAAAGACACAGGTCCTTTTCTATTTATCCTTCAATGCTTGTTGCTTCTAAATCAATCTCCATTATGATGCTACGCTTTTGTAGGAAGGCACCTTGTTCCTCCAACTTGGAGCACAAGGATCACATTTTTTCTTTGAGTTCTTCTATTGAAGCAAAATGTTATGGTCCTGAAATACTAGACAATTGCAACTCGTCTAAGGGAGTTACGCACTTTAAAACTCTAAGAAGTTGCCTACTAATAATTTGTTGAAACTCTAAGGGAGTTCCCTACCAATAATTTACTGAAAAATTCAAACTTTTTTCTATTGATTAAATTATACCTCTTTAAATAGAGGTTACAAACCTAGTAAAATTGAAAATCTTTTCTAAATAGGAAACTATTAATTCCTCTCTAATTAGGAAATACTAAAATAGAAAAATATATATTAAAAATTCTGCCATAAGTAAAATACTTGCTAAACAAAATAAATTTTCTAATTAAATAAAATTTCTAAATAAGAAAACTATTAAATTTATAATTATTAACTAAGGCAAGTCTTTTTTCCATACTTGACTCTATTACAATTGTAACTTTACTCCCTTCTTGGAAAAAGAGTTTGTCCTCAAGCTCAAGACCTTCATTGTTACTGCTTCAAATGATGATTACAACCACGAATTGGCAGCAAAGATGTTAGCTTTTGAAATAATTCACAAATTCATCTAAGAACTATTTCAACTTGCTGCCCAATCTTGTTAAATCCCATGTTAAGTGAACTTGAAGTCTGCTAGAGGTTTGTTTCCTTTGTAAGGCTATTATTGTCCTTCCTAATTACAAGCTTATAAGATAGGAGATGAAATTCCTTATATTGATTGATAATTGACGTGGAATTTCAGCTTCCTATATTGAACTCAAAGTTCGTCACCGATAGATATTAAAATTTGTAGCCAAGAGATCCATAGACCCTTCAATGGTTGAAGACTTTATGTATTGTGGCACCACTTTTTCTACTAACTTATTAGGTTGACTGTTTGCTAAAGAGGGCAGTATGGCACTACTGCTCCTCCTCCCATTTTGTGGCTAGTTGTATGGTTCGAATTCTGCTTGGTTAGGAAGATTCCCATGAACGTTATCATTGCTACAAGTTCCTACATCAACTTCTTTTCCTTAATTACGGGTGGATTCACGGAAGAGCACTTAAGTTTGCAAAGTTAATTGTTGAAATAAGGCAATCATCTACGGCTCAAGTCAAGACACAACTGCTACTATTGCTTCTTCGACCAGGGCTTTCATCTTGTCATTCTTGTCAGTGGTGCTCATGTTGTAAGGCTCTGATACCAAATGCTATGGTCCTGCATTGCTAGACACTTGTAACTCATTTAAGAGAGTCGCACACCTTAGAACTCTAAGGGAGTTGCCTATAAATAATTTGCTAGAACTCTAAAGGAGTTTTCTATCAATAATTACTAGAAAATTCAAACTTTTTTCTATTGATTAAATTCTGCCTCTTTAAATAAAGGTTACAAGTCTAGTAAAACTAGAATTTTTTTCTAAGTAGGAAACTATTAATTCTTCTCTAATTAGAAAATACTAAAATAGAAAAATATATATTAAAAATTCTGCCATAACTAAAATACTTCATAAATAAAATAAAATCTTTTAATTAAATAAAATCTTCTAAATAAGAAACTATTAAATTTATATTTATTAATTAAGGCTAGTCTTCTTTCCATATTTGACTCAATTACAGTCGTAATACAAAGGGTTCATCAAAGGGTTTACAAGTTTTCACCATAGAAAAAGAAGTAGGAATTGAGAAGGAAGAGTAGATCTGAGGATCAAGTGGCTCTGACAACCGTTGTTAGGATTAAATCCTAACTAAATTTATGAAAAAATGAATTAGATAAAATGAGATAAAAACGAAGTAAGAAGAAGAAGAATAAGAGAGAGAGAGAAGAGAGAATAAAACAAAGGAGAGATTTGGAGAAAAAAGATAGAAATGATTGCATTAATTTCATGTGGTCCCAAAGTGAGACATTACATAATATAAAAAGGTAGAAAAGATGAGTTGTGCATAAGGCCAAACAGGCATGTGCTATAGTTGTACAAAAAGAATAAAAGATATTCTAACTTTTATTCTACAGCAGATAACTAACAACTATTTGTTGTAATCCCCTATTTACCAAGTGTTCATACGCAACAATCATATAAGGACTAACCAAACTAGGCCACACAGATAATAGATTGGGCCACGAAGGCCATAAACTGGGCACCAAAGTGCCATAAACTGGGCCATGAACTAGCTGTAGCTACTAATAAAATCCTTAGTTGGCTAGCTAACCTATCCGTTACTACTATCTATTTATGTTCATATGGGCATTTACTTATATTAAACTTGGTGCGTTCAATATCATTGTCCCTATGAATATAGTCTTTGTTAAAGACATCAAAATTTTTCTCTCCAATATACACATAATTGGAATTACAATAATATATCATTATGAATATTATGTGTATCACTTATCAAAGGAATTATATTCACATGCAAATTTACATAATATATTAATTAAATCACTTCCACCTTTATTTTATCATAAATTCATTATACTGACTTCACAAGTTTTATTTTAGCCCTTTTATGTTCACATACTTCATTTATTTAAATTATATTACCTAGTTTCAACCAACTTACTATTTCTTTATCCTACTTTTACTTCTTTAATTTTTATCTTCATTAGTATTTAATTGTTTCTATGTACATTTTCAGCCATTTTCAAAAGTAATTTAAAAAAGAAAATCACTTATATTCTTTACTTCCACTACTTTATTATCTTGAAATCACATTATAATGTCCTCATTCAATGAAAAATTTAGCATTTATACTCTTAATTCCCATACTTGATTGCATATAAAAGTCATATTGTCTTCTTATTTCTTTTACTTATTCCATGCCTTCTTTTTAAAACGATACTAACATGGCTTAAACACTTAATAATTTGAAAACTTTTTTTATATATATTATTGTTTTTATTCCTCAATCACTATGTACATATAACTTCCTTTTATATCAAACTTATGTACTTTTAAGCACATGTTCATAATTTCCATTTATTGATAAACATATGCGTAAGTACGAGGTGCATGCTTGATTAGCTATATTTATAGCTCAACACCA
Organism: Hura crepitans; assembly: GCA_948208565.1. Classification (NCBI taxonomy): domain Eukaryota; kingdom Viridiplantae; phylum Streptophyta; class Magnoliopsida; order Malpighiales; family Euphorbiaceae; genus Hura; species Hura crepitans. The sequence continues at coordinate 10,223 of CANXYI012177212.1, read as the reverse complement.
TCCGCTATTATATATGTATGTTTTTACCCACTTTGGGATTATCAATGAAAATCATAATTTTCTCTTTCTTCCCTATTCTGCTCTTCTCGCTCAATTCTCCGCTCTACTCTTCTTCTACTCTCTCATTCTTTAAATTCTAAACTCTAATTTCTAAGTTAGGAACTCAATACCTAACAATTGGTATCAGAGCCATTCATTCCTTGGCCCTTCCTCTGTTATTTTCTTCTTTCACTTATCATGACCAAAATCCAAATAGCTTAGAAAACCAAAAACTCTTCTTCTGATGAACCTATTACTTCTACAGATAAATACAAGGAGTAGCTCCGCCTCATTAGTAACACGCTTGAGGAACAAAGGGGTAGCTACCTCTAGCAACTCGAGTCGCAGAGTGGATAAATTGAAGCATCTCTCCAAAACCATACCCAGCGAGTCAACTCACTAATGCAAGAACATCTATCATTATGCACTGAGCAATGCAAGACACAAGTTGTTTGCCCGGAGCACTGGCTAGAAAATTAGCATTCGGTAGCTTATTTAGCTCAATTGATCTAAGATGCACAGGTGTCCACTCCAACTTCCGATCCACCTTCTCAGTCCATTCCAAACACAGCTCTTTACCTAGCTCTTCTAGAGGTAAAGATCCTACCTCTCTTACTCGCTCCTTCCTGCGTCTAGATAAAGGTCTTTAACTTACTCCCACGGGTGTTAAAGGATATCCTCCTAACACTCTTAACTGCCAAACTATTAACCGATTAGTCCCTTAATATGTTTTGCCTTTTTTTAGTAAATGTTAAATCCTAGCGATGCAAATGTAAGAAGTATTTTTTCATCAATGAGGTTTCCATAGAGAAATAGGTTAATGTTGCTATTTTATTCCTTCAAGGTTAGGCTAAATCTTGGTTTCTTAACTGGGTAAAAACTAGTGAAGTTCCTCTTTAAGATGACTTTGTTGAGGCCATAGAAAGGAGATTTAAGGAATATGGCAAAGATAATGTAGTGGCAGATATGCAAAAACTTAGGCAAACCTTTTTGGTGGATGTCTAGATAGATTTGAGACATTAAAGCTGAAAATGGAAAGGTTGTCTCCCAATTAACTCGAATCCTTTTATATTTCTAGTTTCATTGGAGGGTTAAAAGAGGAAATTAAATCTATTGTTAAAATATTTAAACCTACAGACCTATATTCTGCTATAGAACATGCCAAATTACAAGAGCAACATCTATTGTCTCTCAAGGCTCCTGCAACCTACAAAACCAATTCCAAACAATAGGCCTCTACTCTCGCAATGTAGCCCTCAAGCCCACAATTACCTTCTAGCCAACCTTAATAGAATTTTTCAATCCCTAAAACTACCACCCTTGTTCCTAAAGCTACCTTTAGAGAACCAAGTACCTATTACAAGTGTGGAGATAAATGTAGGCCTGGCTATTAGTGTACTACTAAGAAATTGACGCATATGAACAATTGTGAAGAGGAAGCAATAATTGATGATAACAGTAAGAAGTTTATGAGACAAAGAATATAGACTTAGACCACTCCATAGAACATATTGCCTTGTCCCTAAATGCAGTAGAATGGGGGAATTAGTGATAACACTTTAAAACTTAATGGATAGCTCAATAGTAAACCCATCATGATATTAATAGATAGTGGCAACACTCATAGTTTTGTTGATACTAAGTTAGCTAAAGATCTTAAACTACCCATTACTACTAGTTCTATTGACACACTGACTATTGCTAAGGTAGAAAGTTGAATGTGAATGCAAAGTGCAATGGGTGTAAATGGTTAATGTAGGGCACTAAATTCCAATATGATGTTAGATTATCATAGTTAGGGGATTATGACATGATTCTTGGGGTTGAATGGATGAAATGTCACTCTCTTGTGACTTTTGATTTTGTAGCCAACAAATTAATTATTCTAGTGGATAGGAAACTCTTAGAATTGAAAAGATTAGAGGATAAAATAAGCCTAAGGATGATGTCTACTAAGGTCTTATATGAGGCAGTCAATACGGGTTAGAAGGGTATCACTAGGAAATATTTCTTTTACCCTCACACCTTGCCCCAACAACTCCTTCTCCTACTCAGCAGCAACTCCTCTGCTCATACAACAACTCTTAAACCAATACCCTTCTTTGTTTCAAGTACCCATTAATCTTCCCCCCATCCAAATTGCATAACTATACCAAATACTAAACCCATCGCTGTCAGGCCGTATAGATACTCTCACCATCAGAAAACTAAAATTGAGATACTAGTGAAAGAAATGCTAGACTCCCAACATTATTCAACCTAGCACCAACCCGCATGCCTCCCATGTACTTTTAGTTAAAAAAAAAAAAGATAGTCCATGGAGATTTTATGTGGATTATAGAGAATTGAATAAGGCTACCGTTAAAAACAAATTTCCCATTCCCATTATTGAGGATTTATGGAATATCAAATAGAGATATAATCTTTTTTATGATTGATCTTCGATCTAGTTATCATCAGATAAGAATGAATTCTAAGGACATATACGAGACTGCTTTTAAAACACATTCAGGCCACTATGAATTCCTAGTTATGCCCTTTGGAATTACTAATGCTCCTACAACATTTCAGGTCTTGATGAATAGCAAATTCCAACCTTATCTCAAAAAATTTTGTGTTAGTCTTTTTTGATGATATACTTATTTATAGTTCTTCCCTAGAGCAGCATGTAAAACATTTAAGGTTGGTCTTTGATTTACTACACCAACATTATCTATTTGCAAAAGAATCTAAGCATTAGTTTGAGAGGGAATCAATATGTTACTTAGGTCATATCATTTTTGTTGCTGGTATATCCACAAATCCTAGTAAAATTGAAGCAATAACTTCTGAGCCTACTCCTAAAGACTGGAAAAGTCTTAAGGGATTCCTAAGACTCACTAGTTATTATAGCAGGTTCATTCAGGGCTATGGCATCTTGTCCAAACCACTAACTAACCTCTTTAAAAAAATATATTCCATTGGACAGAATCAGCCCAAACTGCATTCCAAAACCTTAAGCAAATCATGACCATAGCCCTTGTTCATGCATTGCCTAACTTTGATAAATCATTTGTGATTAAGAGTGATGTTACCAATTTTGGCCTTAGGGCATTTTTAATGTAAGAAGGTAAATTATTGGCTTTCGTTTCTAAATCCTTCAATCCTAGGCACCAACAATTGTCTACGTATGAGAAAGAGTTATTAGCCATCATCTTTACTGTAACTAAGTGGAGACATTACTTAAAACATAGCCAATTCATTATTAAGACAAATCAAGAGAGTATCAAACACTTGTTGGAACAAAGGCTTCATAACTGTCTACAACAAAAGGAGATATCTAAGCTCTCGGGGTTAGATTACCCGGTTCAATATAAGAAAGGCTTAGAAAATAGAGCTGCTAATGCCTTGTCCACAAAATCTATCAATGCTGTTACTTCCTATCATTTTTCCCTTTCTTCTTTTTCTCCTACCTAGGTACAAGAAATTCTTTCTTCCTATGAATCTAATTGCACCATCTAGAACATTATAGCCTCTCTTTCTATTGACCCTTAATCACACTCTCATTATCAATTATCAAATGGCTTGCTAAGATATAAGGGTAGGCCTTTATGTGGGGGCTACTACTACTTTGTTGAATAGGTTACTAATAGTATGCCATGATTCTCCCATAGGTGGGTACTCTGGTATTCAAGGTACCTTACATAGGTTGCAACAACATTTTTATTAGCCCAAGATGCAAAAATCTATTGTTAAGTGGGTTTCTAAATGTGATATTTTAAGAGATGCAAGATAGATAGTTCTACTTATCCAAGACTCCTTCAACCCCTTCTTATTCCTTCTTTTATATGGCAAGATATTTCTATGGATTTCATAAAAAAATTACCCAAGTCTAATGGCTTTGATACAGTTCTTGTGGTGATAGATAGATTTTTAAAAATGGCTCATTTTCTCCCATTATCCCACCCATTCAATGCTACTAAAGTAGTCAAACTTTTTATTGATCACATTTTCAAGCTTCATGGCATGCCCTAAACCATTTATTTCTGACATGGATAAGATATTTAGTGGTTTATTTTGGCAAGAGATGATGAAAAGTCTAAGTACTAAACTCTTAATAAGTTCTGCTTACCATTTTCAAATGGATGGCCAGTTTAAAAGGCTTAACAGGTGCCTAGAAGGCTACCTCCAATGCATGACTTTTTATAAGCCCAAGTTATGGAGTCAATGGTTAAGTCTTGCAGAATATTGGTATAACACTATCTACCACTCAACCATAAAGATGTATCCCTACCAAGCAATCTATGTTACTCCTCCTCCCTTACCCATTTATTCCACCTGCCTCTATCCATGTGGCTGAAGTTCAAGAATTTTTACATAGCATAAAAAGGTTGGCATCCTTCTTAAAGGAGCAACTAGCCTATTCTAGAAACAAGATGAAATAGATGCTGATACAAAGAGGAGTGAGAGGCAATTTCAGATTGGTGATTGGGTCTACCTCAAGCTTCAACCTTATAAGCAATCCTCAATAGCTTTCAAAAAATCATTAAAACTCATTGCCAAGTACTATGGACCCTATCAAGTTACAAAGAAAATTGGACAAGTTGCTTATAGACTTCAACTTCCTCCAACATCAAGGATACACTCTGTTTTCCATGTCTCCCTACTTAAACAAAAAATTGGTTCGGATACTACAGTTCAAACCACTATTCCTCCTATTCTAGATAGAGAGTTTCTCATTCTTCTCGAGAAAGTTATCAATGCCTGAACTATCAAGTAGGGAGATGTACATGTTAATCAGTTACTAATTAAGTGGAATCATCAGCCTTCAATTGATGCTACTTGGGAGGACCAAAGTTTTATTCAAGCTTAATTTCCAAAATTTTACCATTCTTGGTAGGAGTGTTCATAGGTTGGTTGGGTTGAGTAAGATTAGAGATAAACCCAAACTAATCCATCCAAAAGGAATATGATGATTTAAGACAGTTTAAATATAAAAAAAAAATACACCCAACTCATTATGATTAAAAACGGTTTAATATGGTTTGGAGTAGTTTAACTATAAATTGAATCGCTTTTTTGTTTTTATGAGTTTTAATTTTCATTGTAGTTCCGAACTACAAAATAAAGGAAAGAACATTCCAAGAATTGTCCTAGTATTATCCATATCTTATTATGCTATACAGGGCTGAGAAGGATTTGATTTTCGATTTATAACCAAATCAAATTGAAAAAAATCGAAATTTGAAGTTTTGAAAAAAAAAATTGAATTGAAACCAAATCAAAGTTTGAAGAAAGCTGATGGTTTTGGTTTGGTTTTTTTTTCAATCTAGACTTTTTATAGACTTATTTAAATAGATTGAATTTTTTTTAAAATAAAATTTTGCCAACATCCCTAACCTATTTATTATTTGTATAGGAAATAATAGTATTAATTACTTAAAAAAAGCATAATAATTAAAGATTATAATCCAACGCATTTAATGATTATATATTACAGCTAAAAAAATAAATAAAACAAGCAATCCTCTACCATGTCGATTTTGATGATTTCACTACAACCAAAAATATGAAAAAAAATAAAAAAAATTATTTATATTTAATGCATTAAATACAAACTAGAGCTATTTAAATTAAAGATATAAAGAATAAAATCATTATACAAATAAATAATAATATTAATAAATAAATAAATAAATAGTAAAAAATCACAATTTCATGTATTAGTTAAAATATATTTATTCTTGATTTCTTTTAGATATATTGTCATTCTATTTAATTAATTTGCATTTCATTATTATAGAGTACAAGTTAGGCAGGTCTTTAGTTTTTTTAGATAAGTTGAGATTGTTAGATTTTCGGGTGAATAATTAAAAAAAAAGTAAATATTCCGTATAATGCAATATTTAGAATAATAAAAATAGCAAATATTGAATGCAATGTAGTATTTTTATTTAGAATAATAAAAAATGTTCATTTGAATTAATAAAAAATTACTATAATATATTTACTTTTAATTTTTTTACCTATAATTTTAATATGGTGCAAATATAAATATTAAGTTATAAATTACAATACAAATATTTTATATTCTTAAGTTTATATAAATATAAATATTAAGTTATCTATTATATTATATTAGATAATTACCTAAATTAGTTATTTATTTATAATTTACATAAATTATTTAGGTAAATTATATTTATTCTACTATTATATTAAATAATAGTGTTTTAAAGAATTTTTTTAACATGTTCATATATTTATTCTATTGAACAGGTCACTAATTTGTTATCAATTTTAATTGAGACAATTGTATTGTCGTTAATTTATTCATTTTGATTATGTGATAGATTTTTAAACAAATTGATCAAGTATTAAAATTTAATAATCTTATGATTCAAAAATTACTTATTATTTTCAAATTTTTAAATTAATATGGCATAAATATAAATACATTACTACATTAATAGTTTTTTTCATTTTTTATATCAATATAAATATAAATTCGACATATATATATATATATATATATATATATATATATATATAATTTTAGTCATATAATTTCAATATTTCAAGTATAATTATTTTTTATTTATTTAATAGTTCATATTTTATTTATTTTTTATAAGTACAATAGAAATAGAAAGAAAATATTATTAAAGTTAAAATCATAAAAAACAAAGAAGTGATTCAATATATATTTAAACCGCTTCAAACCATATTAAATCGTTTTTAATCATAATGAATTAAATTAATTTTTTATATTTAGAACATCTTAAATTATTATATTCCTTGAGATGGAGTGATTTGGATTTATCTTTAATTTATCCAACCAACCTATGAACGCTCTTAATAAACATGCATGTGAATATTAAATAGCTGTTTATAATTTAAATTATTTATGTTTAAATATGATTACGTGAATAATGATGTTGATGTGATTTAGATTACTTATTTTTGTAAAACCAACTATATAAACTGGAACATGGATGTCGTATGTTTACTGTTAGGTACTGAGTTCCTAACTTAGAAATCAGAGCTTAGAATTTAGAGAATGAGAGAGTAGAAGAAGAGTAGGGAGAGAATTAACAGAGAAGAGCGTATAAGGAAGAGAGAGAAAATTAGGATTTTCATTGATAATCTCAAAGTGGGTAAAAACATAGATATATAATGGTAGATGGTACTGAGCTGTGAATACGGCTCGAGCATGCACCTCATACCATAACTGACAACAGCAAGACAACACAACCATAACAGAAAATAACTAACCATTAAAATGAGTATTTTAGGACCCCTCTTTTGCATGTAACAATACCCCTCCTTTTGCACATTCTTGTCCCCAAGAAATTATACTGTGAACATCATTTCTCTCCTTATCTTTTCAATAATTAACTCTTATTCATCGTTTCTTTTGTTTTCTACCGATATGGCAACCAGTTGTTATATCCCACACTACCTATTTATGCAATTTAGTATCCAATAATAATAGGCCATCAGAACTTAGCTAAAAATTTGTCACTAGAAATGAGGTTTACTTGAAGCAAATTCGCAAGAAGAATTAAATGCATTAAACATAGGAGCAATAGTCTGTTATTAGCATATAGCGGTATCTTACTAAGTCATAAATTTTTAAACCTCAACTATCATACTTAACTACAAGTTCGTAGATTCCCTACTAACGACTAGATCTAATGATTATCAGAGTGGCCTACCCCTTTTTAGGAAACTAATCTGCTTACGAAGTCCCAAAATAATGGAAATAAGTTTCTACATTTCCTTATCCAGGGACCCTTTATTCAACACTTGAAATCAATTAATTTTGCAAGTCATTAAGTTTGTGAGACGTGATAAAATATTTACTTAAATTGGAACACAAGTCTGCTGCAATATCGCAGCGGTTATGGCTGCTATTCAAGGTACTACTTCGACTCTTGTACCTCATCTAAATGATTTCTAAAAGCCCAAAAAAAAAAAATGCTCAATGATAACAGCAGCGATTAGATCCAATGCTTGCCTTCTGCTGCATAATTTGCAGCAACCAGAGCTGCTAGTTAGCAGCCAATATTACTCTCCGTCTTCTATTCTTTCGGCATCGCACACACAACACAAGACTAGGTGTCAAAGACATACTTCTATTAAATTCTCAAGGTTCTTGCTCTCCAATTGAACCACTCCACCTTAGATACGTGTTCACAACCTAATATGCATTCCGCAACTTTTTTATGCCTAACAACGTAATAACTCACAATTCAAAATCACAACGCTATCTAGCTAAGTATATATGTACACCTACGATTCTCTTAGAGATTCGATTTACTGATATGATCAACTTAACTGAGAATAGTAAGATTCCCGTGACATGTCATTAGGACAAGGCATCGATAAAATGAACCAAAAGATATAGTCGGGAAGGAATAACCTTTTTCCCCTTCCATTCACCTACCTGGCTTCAATTCGCTATTGACTCCACATGAAATTGCCATTGTAATTCGAGAACAGCGACCCTCAGACCCCTCTCAACAGCTTTAAAATCCCTTTCCTTCAAAGCCATCTAGACAATCTTCACATAAATTTTGTCCTTCAGAACTCCTTTTTCATCGGATTCTACACCTCATTTCTGCCTTGATTTGCCGTAACTCATACACCACTGATTCCCCTCATATGATCTTAATCGGTTTGGGATTTTCCCATGGTAGCAGCAGTCATTTTCATTTAATCAAGTAATTTCCCTCAACAAAAACAAAGAAGACAGCTGGGTTCTTTTCAGTTCATTACAAGCACCAAAAATGTCTCCTCAATTTTGTGTGTCAGAGAGAGACTCGGTTTGCTTGACTTCCTTCAACTAAACCACAAAATTTGCAAGCCTCAATTGATTCGGTTCCCTTTTTCTCCAAGCACTTTTCTTTAAATTGCCCATATGCAAATCACCCTTGAGTATAATCCTAGTCTGCTATTTTGGCCTCTCGGGTTCCAGCTTCGAACAGATTCCAGCTCCCCTTTTTACTCGCTAATTTACACGAATTGACTCCCATGTAATGGCTTAATGATTGATCTCTCCTTTGGCAACACTCGGTTGAAGAGATGAACAAAAATGTCGAATCCCCTCTTCTCTATCATTTCGGCTGAAAATTCTAGAAAAGATGAATGAGTTCTTTTTGTTTTTTCGAAGGAAATAAAAAACAAAATATCATGGGACAGAAATGAGTTAGGGAAGAAGGAAGAAAAAGCCCGAAAATTTGACGGATTTTAAAGAGTGTTTAGTGTCCTCCCCTCCGTTTTTGTTTTTCAATTTAATTTATTTCCCTAAATCTTTACTCAATTTATTTTTGATTGATTTTTAGTTTCTTATTTTATTTTAAAGGGAATGCATTCGATTAAGATGATTTTTTTAAACAATTTTTAATTATTTATTTTTAAATATTTTAATAAATTTTTAAAATATTAATGACATTAATTAACTTTTTAAAAAAGTATGAATGACTTTAAATAATTTTTATAATAACTTTTACAGATTTTGAATTATTTTTATAAATTTTTTATTTTTATTATTCAAATTAATAAATATTTTATACATTTATTTCTATTACTCAAATTAATATTTTATTGTTGATTTTAAAGTAATCTAATTAGATATCAAGTTTAAGATCTTATAAAATAAAAAAATATATATGAATATACTTTGAATTTAACTCAATTATATTCTTGCTTATAAATTAAGAATAACATCAAAATAATATATAAAGTTAGTTAATTTTTAATTAAAATTATATAATTTCAAATTTAATAATTAGATATCTAAAGTTTATGTGATATTTTAATCAAAATTTTCTATCTATTTTCTATTAAAATTGAAGAAAATATTTTTTTTTATTAAAAATTATTTTTTTGAAATTTTTTTTATAATAATTAGTGTAATTAAATATCAATAATAAATTTTTATAATTTTTCTTAAATAAATTGAATAATTTTCTTTCTATTTATTGTATATATCTAATATTTAATTATATAATAAAAGAAATATTTAATTTTATCGAAATATATTATAAAAGATATACAACATTTATTTTCTAATTTTTGTTTAATAATTAATGTAATTAGAGATTAATAATAATTTTTTATCATTTTTATTAATTAAAAGTTGAGTAATTTTCTTTAAATTTTCTCATATAACTATTTTTAATTATTTAATAAAAGAAATA
>CANXYI012177103.1:0-14297 GCA_948208565.1 Hura crepitans | reverse complement strand
ATATCTATCACTCACAAGCCTCATGCCTTCGAGTATATGAAATAGTGAACTAATCGATCACTATTATCCTTTATTGGAAAGACCCATTAGGAGGGACCCCCATTTGTGGGAACAATTAAGCCTTTTTATACCAAACCATTAAGCCTATATAGTTAAGCTTAGCAACATCCCCTAGGTTGCATGACCTTAAGAGTTTGTAATTCCATTATGATCACTATGTGGGCCTATTACATTTAATGTTATTTGAAGTGGGGCTAAGCTTATTATGCCTTTTATCTAGAATGGGCCCAACCTAATTTCACTTGAAACAAGACGTAAATGTTATAGGCCATTATTCTTGCATGTACTTTAAATATGAGAGGTCAGAGGGCCTAATTAGACCCATAATCAAACCTATGTATCCCCTGATGATTCTTAGGTAAGCTCACCTAGGAAAATTGCTAAGACCATATGTGTAGGAGTAATAAGGTTAGAAGGCATATTGCTTGTGCTTGTCCTTGTACATCCTAACTTGTATCCTTTTCTATCCATATGTACATAAAATTATATCTACTTAATGACATAAACTTCATATCTTTCTTTTACATACCATATGTACCTCATTCATAATCATCATTCGGGCATGTATCATGATTATTCATATTTGTATCACATAAGTTGTTATCATTCTATTTGGTATTTTTCTTAAGTCCTTACATACCATTATTTGTGTTACTAACCTCTTTCCTTGAGTTATATAAGAGTGACCATTCTCACTGGATTAAAGGTTTGGATAGAAATATTAGCAATAACACATCATAATCCATATGGATATAGACCCGAAGCTATACTAAGTCCACATGAACTTGACGGCACAGAGATGGGACCAAATAACTTATTCTTTATTTCTTTATTTGGTTTTGTATTTATTATTTCCTTTATTTATTTTAGGTTGTAATAAGTATTTTAATAACTTATTTTACACACCAAAAGCCTAAACTCACATCAATGGTTTTCTACATAATTAATTAGTGTTTTCTTAATAAAACATTTTTTAGTTTTCCTTAATAAAAATCACAAAAAAAAATGTATTTTAACCAAGGCCAATCTCCTAGAGATAGGAATTGGGCAATTACCATCAATTCCTATGGAATTATGGGTAATTGTCAGGTTAAACCTCAACTAATAAATGATCAGATTTGTGGATGTCAATACACATTTACGCTTATTGTATATTCTCGATATTGTAACTTATTCTCTCTAATTGAAAAGGTAACATAAATGCTTTAATTAGAAATGATTGATTGTATGATACGAAATTGATAAATGTTAGAATATAAATGAAAGTATATTATTATGGCATAAATAATATCTGATTTCAAACCCTTTCTGGGCAAAAGATCAGTGGTCCTAATGTAAAGTCAAGTGGTGACTTCGAACACTAACCGCCTTATCCCTAGTAAACATACATAAAATCTATAGTGGTAACTCCACTAGGGACTGAGAATTGAATCCAAAAGTGCCCAAATAATATACTTTTTAATATCCTAAATATTATCAGTCCCATACATTTCATTCTATATAAATTATATCCCTTTTTACCTTAGATGGTGTTGCTAACCATGAACCCTTTTTCACTCAAGAATGGGAGATTGCTAGCATATCTATCACTCACAAGCCTCATGCCTTCGAGTATATGAAATAGTGAACTAATCGGTCACTATTATCCTTTATTGGAAAGACCCATTAAGAGGGACCCCCATTTGTGGCAACCATTAAACCTTTTTATACCAAACCATTAAGCCTATATAGTTAAGCTTAGCAACATCCCCTAGGTTGCATAACCTTAAGAGTTTGCAATTCCATTATGATCACTATGTAGGCCTATTACATTTAATGTTATTTGAAGTGGGGCTAAGCCCATTGTGCCTTTTATCTAGAATGGGCCCAACCTAATTTCACTTGAAACAAGACGTAAATGTTATAGGCCATTATTCTTGCATGCACTTTAAATATGAGAGGTCAGAGGGCCTAATTAGACCCATAATCGAACCTATGTATCCCCTGATGATTCTTAGGTAAGCCCACCTTAGAAAATTGCTAAGACTATGTTTGTAGGAGTAATAAGGTTGGAAGGCATATTGCTTGTGCTTGTCCTTGTACATCCTAACTTGTATCCTTTTCTATCCATATGTACATAACATTATATCTACTTAATGACATAAACTTCATATCTTTCTTTTACATATCATATGTATCTCATAAACCTTTATATTTGCGTCCTAGTACACATGTATTAATACTCTTTGCTCTAACACATGACACACTAACCATGCATCAAAGGTTGCATCTTGCAAAAATTAATGCACTTTTGACCTCACTCATGCATTAACTATCTATATCATGCATCCATACATATGTATGCATCTTATTTGTTCCCAAAACATTATTCCTATATAAAACTTGAAGCACACATATCATGTATCAATAGAAATATTAGGCATCTTTACGAATCATGCAAGTTATAAAATATGTACATACATCTGCTAGATATATGACTTTTTCATGCATATTATTTAGGCTTAATCATACATCATTCATCCATAATACATTACCATCCACCCTATATCACCTTAATAGGAGTAACATGCAAGCCTCACGATACCTAGGCACTACTATTCATCATGTAGAATTCAATCACCTAGTATCACCTCACCTAAAGTAGGTATCACATTCATTCATTTAAACCTTACTCACACCCATATGTGTTCTTCACGCATATCAATAATTACCCCCGCATAACATCACAATGCTTGAAACATACAACATATCACATTAATCGTGTACCACATTAACTATATGATCATCCTTCGATTAGGCCTTTCTAAAGAAATAACCATACCTTCCCCTTCTCTAAAAATGACACTAGATGGTATAGATTTGCAAAGCATTACAGCAATCATCAAGGAAGTCATGGCTTCAGAAATGAAGAATTTTTAAGTGATGATTCCAAAAGATTTTGCCAAGTTAAAGACCACTAAAGGGGTAAACAGTGACAAAGGAACTAAGCCCAGTTACCTGCCACGCAAATTACCAAGTTGGACAAGCCCTTGTGATCAATACTCATTGAGTTAAGGAACAAAAACCTCCTTCATCCATTGACTCTGAGACCACTAATCGAGCCATTTTTAGCTAAACATAGGCATGCTTTATATTGTTCCTATCATCAAAAGACTAGTCACCTCACTGATGATTGCAAAAACTTTCACCATGACATCCAAAACCTCATCAATCTTGGTATTATACCTAATCCTAAGAATCGCTCCATACAAAAGCATCCAGCCAATCCTCAATAATTTGAAAAGCAAGGTTTTTTAGCTTAAGATTTTGGTCAGCCTCCTTAAAGAACTAATGATGTCTTTTAGTAAGATCTAGCCTACCAAAGATATGGAAAATTCCAATGATAGTTAGGATATTAGTGTTTCTTTCTTGGCTTCTTTTGTTATAAACAATTGCTAAGGTTAAATAAAATATTGTTTTGATTTTTTCATGAGCATCTTTGTTTACCTCATTTATTGTATAGCATGGTACTCTTGAAAGTGAGTTGAGAGAGTAAAAAAAAGGGAAATAAACATGATCAGCTTAATCTATATGCGGCACAAACAATTCATGATAGCTCACCACTGCTACACATAATTTTGAAGCTCAAAACTTGATTTTTCCTTGTAAAGCATAAAAAATATCCTTAAATGTGAGAAGAGAGATAAAAAGAAAATAATAAACTAGAGGCAACTAAACTCAAATGAATGCTTCTTTCCTTCAATCCTAAAAGAGGTCTAAGTTCAATAGGCTCCAAAAATTAAAGCATTAAGTTTATGTTTCTAAAAATGTTCTATCTAATCAGTTTCTTCAAATCCTAAGAACCATTTTGAGCAACAAACATTTTTTTTAGTTCTTGCTCACATAAAAATCCAAAGGTTAGAAGGCTCTAAAATGACAAAACACCAAAAACAAAAGGATTTATCCTATGCCTCAAATAATTGAGCATTCAATTTTTAACTATGGTTTCTCTCACTTAAACAAAAAAACGGAAGAGTTTTCTAATGCCACTAAGTCGATCAATCAAGAGCACGATCCTAAGTAAAAGTTAAGGAAATTGAGCAAAAATATTTAGTCAAAAAATTTTCAAACTGGCTAATAACAGGGATATCATCAATACAGTACTCAAAAAAGTTAAAAGGATGACATTCAACATATAACCAAAGCATAAAAGATTGGGAGCACGAGGCTAACACCCATAGTGAGCCATAGAAAAACTCCATCAATCTCCCATTATAAGAGCTTCAAAATATGTCAAGCAATTTCAAAAGGTGCAAGTCCATATCTAATTAACCAAAAACAACAAGATCAAATCCCAAGCCTTAACCAAATATGGATAAGTTGCATTCAAAAAAAAAAAGCTCACTAGGTTGAAAACTCACAAATGGCAGCCTAGGCAAAAATTAAAGCATACCTCGCTAGATCAAAAATCGGCAAAGGGTGGTCTAGGCAACAATCGGAGGTAAAGAGAAAATATTTAGTTGAAAAATCTTCAAACCAATTAATAACAAGAGTACTATATTATGCACTCACATACATTTACATGATCTACCACTTGTTCATCATAATCATTGACATTTTGCCTCACCATCTTTATGGCACATTCCATTCGACCTCCTTCTTTCCTTCTTCATGGAATGTTTCACTCCTTATCTCTGCCTTCTCAACATCTCATATCAACCTATTCCTTTACACCTTCCCTAGCCTTTTCATCACCATAACTTGACATGTTTCTTCATGAGACATCCCATTCACATTACCCCAACTTAGCCTACCACTTTACACCTTCACTTTTCTCAAACCTAAGTTTTTCCTATGACGAGTCTAAGAGGAGAGTGATCTCAATAACACATTGACTAGTTCATAGATTTGCTTACTCGCATCCATTCATACATTCATTCTAGGAAAAATACCTATTTGCTTATACATACATTTGCCCTCATCTATCATAAAAAGAACGTTCATTCATTATGAGAAAAGATGTATTCATCGTTCAATATATATCTCCCTTCACCATTCATTCATTATAAGAAAAGAATGCATTCATGATTTAACATACAAGGATTCACTCATTCACTCATCTAGGAAAAAGTCATATTCATCATACAACTACATGTACATGCACTCATTATCCAGTCTCCTTATTCATTTAAAAGAACATAAGCAAAAAAATACATGCATCACTACATTCATAAAAAATGCATTATTCTTGCATTACTCAGTCAAAGACATATGTCCCCATATTTCGTTATTTAGAAAAGATTAAGAACTAATATGTATATCATTCATTCATTCATCCAATCACCATATACATTCACTAAAGTCGCCTCATTCACCAAAAATGGGATAGAGTTCATTCAAGAGAAAACTAGGTCACACACATCTAATCATTAGACACTTTTATACATTTGCACATATATCATCTCATTCAAAAACTCATATTAAGTAAGCATCAATGAGTCTAGCATTAGTCACATACTTTAAGCACATATTATATATACACATGCATTATTCACATAATTAGCATATTTATAAAAAAAAAGAATTAAGTGCAAAACATTTATTAGGTTTACATGTATCAGTATAAGTATACATGCATTATCATTCATCATTTGGCATAAGCATCTTATTCAGTCATCAGTTACATAGCTCACATGATTTAGGAACACGAAGGATAAGTACCATGCATGCATGCATCATTTGGGATTGAGTTACATTCATTCATAAAGCTTTCATTTATTCACTACCCTAGGGAAAGGATATTTGTCATACAATTTCCTGCATAAGCATTCATCTTTCATTTAGATCATCTAAAATGCATTATTCATTAGACCATAGAATGCATGCCTCACCCTATTCCTCTCTTTAAAAAAAGTTAGGAATCACATGCATATCATTCAAGTTCACTCACCCACAGCTATTCATAATACCTTATACATCAGTCACAAAATCTTACAGTCACCCAATAGGTATTAGATACAAAACATGCGTACATCAGCTTATTCACCACCTTCATTCATTCATTTAAGATTGGATAAAGTACACTTATAAAAAGCTAGGCTATACCATTATCACCGCATTCATTTAACTTTTGCCCGTGTGTCTGCCTTTGCATCAGAATTAACTCATTTACAATATGACATCCATACATCAATTCACATAGGGAGCCAAACATATAGAGGGCCACACTTATGCATTCATGCATTATACATGTATCTTACTCTTAATTTAAATAGACATCAAGGCATTTAGTTACGGACATTCATCTATATTTATACATCGGCTCATTTATCAATTTCACTACATCCTACTACCATCATCCACTTATCTAGTACACATTAGTCCAAACACACATTATCATTAGCATATTCATCATGAGCATCCTATCCAAGCAACATTTGGTGTATACATACATTCCTTTTGCAAATGCACACTTGCATACATTTAGAAGAAAATCACACATACACATGATAGGTTATCATATTCACAAGCCATTTGCATGCACTGCATTTATCCTTCATTCAAGGCCTATGAACACACTCATCATTAAGCACTAGGAACAAACATGTATTTCACTACAAGCATATATTAGATAAAGTATCAACTTATTTTAGTGTCAGCAAGTCCTTCTTCATACTCACACATACACATATTTGAAACACCCCTACTTACATGTACTCAACACTTCCTCTTTTAGGTACTTCATAGTCATGCTCTTACTTACATCATGTTCCATAAGAACAAGCACATCAACATATGCACATAACACATATACATACCATAAAAATTTAGACGTCATTCACATAAATATAGTCTCCTAACACAAATGTCATTCACATTCACACTTGTATAACCACATACATGGTTGATACCCTATAGGTACACATAATTAAAAAAGCCTAAATTAGGTTGCACTTCCAGTCAAATTAGGCTTGAAACTTTTTAAATTGAAACCTTAACAAAATCCACAATTGATGAAAGCTAAGGTACGTGTCACAAACCTACCATGTTGAACTGTTACTAACTCTTATCACATTTTTTCTATAGGATTTAGCACTATATCCAATCCAATCTTCTCTAATTCAGCTTTATGCCCAATCTAATCTTTTAGGATTTAGCTCAATACACAATCCAAGCTTTTCATATCCAACTTCATGCTTAATCTAATTTCACCAAATTCAGCTCTATGCTCAATCTAATCTTCTCAAATTCTACTTCATACCTAATCCAATCTCTTTAGATTTAGCTCTATGATCAATTAAAACTCCTCAATTTAGCTCTATACTCAATCCAAACTCCTTAAATTTAGCTTCATGCCTAATCCAATCTCTTTATATTTAGCTTTATGCCCAATCCAATCTCTTTGGATTCAGCTCTATACTCAATCCAATCTCCTCAAATTTAGCTCCATGCTCAATCCAATCTCCTTGAATTTAGATCCAAGGGATTTAGCTCTATGTTTAATATAATCTCTTTAGATTTAGCTCCATGCTCAATCCAATCTCCTCATATTTAGCTCCATGCCTAATCTAATCTCCTTGGATTCAGTTTTATACCCAATCTAATCTTTTTGAATTTAGCTCCATGCCTAATCAATCTAATAGGATTCAGCCTCATAAGCAAATCTAACCTAATTAGATTTAGCCTAATAAGTAAATCTAACCCTTTTGAATTTAGCCTTACAAGCAAATATAACCCTTTCAAATTCAGCCTAACAAACAAATCCAATCCTTTTGAATTTAACCTAAAAAGTAAATCCCATCCTCTCAAATCTGCCTAACAAGCAAATCCCATCCTCTCAAATTTAGCCTTATAAGTAAATCCACTTTCCACCTAGTTAAACCTCATCGTTTAAATAACCTTAGGCACCATAAAAATTTCTTCCACCCAATAAACCTCATCGGTTAAACAACCTTAAATGCAATCAAAATTTCTTCCACCCGATCAAACCTCATCTGTCAAACAACCTTAGGTGCAATTAAAATTATTTAACATCAATACCAAGTCATGAAGACATACAACAAGTTAGATTGCAAATGTCCAAGATAAAAGTTGTATCATGCAAACATAAGATAGTAAGCTAGATTGTGAAGAGGTAAAACAACAAAACTAAACTTCAAAGTAAAGGCACATTAAGATCTAGTTAGATTTTCACTTCACCCGAGGACAAGCAGGCACTCGTATTCAATGTAGCTTGTCTTTATAATATCAACTATTTTTTGAAAGGAAGATACAATTTAGATCTAGCTAGGTTTTGCTTTACCAAAGGCAGGCATTCATATTCAATATAGCTTCACATCAAGTAAGTACCTCTAACTCAGGTATTTTGATATGTATTATTTCTTTAGCATTTCACAGCACACATTAAAGTAGAGGAAACTGTAGACACCTAGATTTTAGGCTGATAATGATAATCAAAGATAAGCTCAAGCAACCTAGAACCCTAGACCATATGGACCATTCTAGTCCATCCGGACTTGATACTATGAGGTCCGCACCAACCAATCAAGACCCAATCTAGAATAGTAGGCTCATAACTCATGGTCCACCCAAACAAGCTAAAGCCCACATCCACATGGACTACAATAAACTTAGCCTAAAACTAGGCCTAAGGCCTATGAATCACTAGGGTGAACCTAAAGCCTAGGTCTACATGGACTTAGATGACCCTAGTTAGTATAAACCTACTAACAAAAAGCTTTCAGAATCATGAACTTCCAATTTGGACTCTATTTCCTAATCCCACTAGGACTCTACCTTTTCTAAATGGGAGAGCTATCCATTAACCTATAAATACCCCTTCCATCAACCTATTCTAAAAAGAATAATCAAGAAAATGAGGAATTCCAAAAATTCAAAATCCACTATTTTGAGAGTCCAAACGTGGACTCCAAAGTAGGAATTGCTCTACTAGATCTTAGCCCGTACTAAAAAAATAATTTTTCTTTCTAAAACACTACATTTTCTTTAATGATTGAAGCTCATTTACAAGGTAAGATCTAAAGCTTGTGTTATTCATTATTATTATCCATTTATATTTTTTATTTCTATAAATTGATGATCTCTCTTGATTAATCATATATAAGGTGATTCTATATAATCCCTACATTGATTATAGGGGTAGGTTGATGTTTTAAACTATTTTGTTAGCATTTAATTATCCATTAAAATGACATAATCATTCTAGAATTATCACTCTAATCACATGGACTTACCTTAATGTATGATAAATTCTACACAGACTTAATATTTAAATATATTCATGATCAGACGTCTGTGTAGACTATTATTCGATAATAGTCTTTTGTTTACTTTATATACTATGTTTTAATGTATTATGTTTACCATGTTGACATGCCTATATGCTGTTATCATATTATATGACTATTATGTTCATTAATATGCATATTATTGATATTTTGGAATTAATGTGAAGTCTGCATAGACTCTCTTTCACAAGAACTATAGTATGCATAAATGTATGTTTTCAAAAATAAGTGTTTCTTTTGTAGTCTGCACAGACTCCCTTTCATAAGGAGTGTAGTCCACATGGATATATGTTTTATGCATACTAATGTTATCTTGTAGTCCACACATATTCCCTTTTATAAGGAACATGGTCTATACGAACATATATTCTAAATTCTAATTTTTATGAATATTAGTATTTATCTTTATATTTTTCTTTGCATGATTAGTTTGCCATTCCCTCATTCATAATCATCATTCGAGCATGCATTGTGATCATTCATATTTGTGTCACACAAGTTGTTATCATTCTATTTGGTATTGTACAAATGTCCTCATGGACCCTTATTTGTGTTACTAACCTCTTTCCTTAAGTTGTATAAGAGTAACCATTCTTACCAAATTGGAGGTGTAGATGGACATATTTACAATGACACATTGTAGTCCATATAAAGATAGACCTAGAGCCATACCGAGTCTACATGGACTTGACAATATAGATACAAGACCAAATAACTTATTCTTTATTTCTTTCTTTAGTTTTATACTTATTATTTCCTTTGTTTATTTTGGGTTCTAATAGGTAGTTTGATAACTTGTTTTACATGCCAAAAGCCTAACCTCACATCTATGGTTTTCTACATAATTAATTAGTGCTTTTTTAATAAAATAATTTTGAGTTTTCCTTAATAAAAGTCACAAAAATATGTATTTTAACAAAGGCCAATCTCCTAAAGATGGGAGTTGGGCAATTATTGCCAATTCCTATGGAATTACAGGTAGTTGTCAAGTCATACCTCAACTAATAAATGACCTAATTTATGGACATTAATAGATACTTATGCTCGTTATATATTCTCAATATTGCAACTTATTCTCTCTAAGTGAAAAGGTGACATAAATGCTTTAATTAAAAATGATTGATTACATGATACAAGATTGATAATGTTAGAATATAAAGGAAGGTATATTATTAGAGTATAAATAAGATATAATTCTAAACCCTTTTTAGGCAAAAGATCAGTGGTCCTGGCATAAAGCCAAATGGCAACTCTAAACACTAACTGCCTTATCCCCGGTAAACATACATAAAATCTACACATAGGCAATAGTTCCATATTTCAAAGGTAACGTGCCAACTTATATCTTATCAGAATCATAATTATATATTCACGTCATATCCATTATCATACTTAGAACATGCATCACATCTCATGATTCCTTTCTACCATTACTATTTCCTATAGCATAATAAGGTTAACATAGCACATATAATGAACCATTTATCAAGAAATAATAGTTTGGCCATATTCATGCATCCGACCTCAAGATATATAAATTTCATGCTTTATGTAAATTCCATCTCATTTTCATGCCATATACACTAATCATACCACTACATCTTACTTTACTGATACATAAGCTAAGATTTCAAGTAACACATTTAGGCATCATTATTATCACACATAATAACATTCAATTAAGCCATTAAAAATAACAATCATAGCCTAATTATCTCATTTAACATAATTTAAGCATGTATAATACATTATTCAACAACCAATTACACTTTTACATAATTAATCCCAACACACCCATACATTATATATGTTAGACATACACCAACTCATAAGGCATACACACTTTATTCAATATTATTTATTGAATGTACTTACCAAATGAGTTTGTGACAGCAATAGAGTCCTTTTAGGCCTTCTCTTTGCCTTTTTCTTTTGTCTCTTTCCTCCTTGTCCATAAACATACAACTAACATGCCTTAAAAAATCCAAATAAAATTCCATAAGCTTTCAATCTCTAAATTGACCTTACATTACTCTTAAAGACCTTAAATGGCATATTAGAAAAATAAGAAATCCCTTAGAAAAACACTTACATGAGATAATAGGACTATCCACTTTAACTTAAAAATCCTTGATTCTATAAAATTATCCATAATTATAGCTCTAATAATTATAACTAAGCATATAATCCATCAATTTGGGGTTTTAGTATGAAATAAGGGTAAGAAAAGTAGGTTAAAAAGAAGAAAAATGGAGGTTTTAGCTATAAAAAGCAATTAGCTTCTAAAGAGGTGAAAAAATTATAACTATTCCCCAATTGACCATTTTAGAAGCCTTTGACCCTATATATACCCCTTTTGATCAATGGCCAAGATTAACCCTCTCTTTAAATCCAATGGCCATTAAAAATCCTATACATTTCTCTTCCTTGTAAAAATGTATTTCCTTCCTCTAAAAGCTTTAATTAATATCCCTTAATGTTCTATAAAATCATTTAATATAAAACCCAAAGGACCCAAACAAATCATGCTCAAAACTAAGGAAATCCAAATTAAAACAATACTTTTAACTTCGCTCATTTTTTATAAAATAATTCTTAATATTCAAAAATTCCAATTCTATTGCCAATAGACCATTTGGTATTTGAGTATTAGGTTGTATTAATCCCAAGGTCATTTTGAGAGAAAACAAAATAGTTTACAGTTCAGCTTTAACTAGGTTACTATTCTTAAAACATTATCGTAAAAACTTCACTTACATTTTTAACCATCTTAACGACTTTGTTTTCATTCCAAATTTTGCTTAAAATCATTTATGATTAATACTTTCATCTGGTCACATTAGTGTAACCCTAGTCTAGAGAACACCATTCGCATCCCAAAAAGTACTATTCATAACCTTAGGACTCTCAAGCATTGCATTAATAATTAAGCTTGCTATGTGGTGATTGATTTTTGTAGAATTAGAGGTTGTGTGGATTGTTGGTACAAAAATTTAGGTTATGTTATTGCAGTAAAGCAGCTAATTTTGAAGGGATTATAAAGATTCAATTTGGGGTCAAAGCAGACAAAAGTAAGGTTTGTGCATGTTCTTTCTTTTAAATTAGATAATACTAAGATTTTGTTTTATCAAATGCTAAACTTTTAGTTAAATTTATAAACAATGAGAGTATTATATGAATTTTATGATTAAATAGGCATTTATATTAGGTAAAATGTGAATTGTGGATAAATTCTATAGTTTTGGTAAATTAAATTATAAGTGTAATAATTAAATAAGTGCATGATGCTAAAAAAATGCTCTAATAATTCTAGATTAGTCATTAGAGTTCAGGATAGTTTGGCTAGCCAATCAGGGATTATTATTTTTACAGCTACTATTTTTGGCTCTTATGAGCCTATTGATATATAGAGTTATGTTGTCATTTGTCATTAGCACTATATGCAATATTGGTCATTGGTTAGATATTGTCAATGATATATTTTTTTACTTTAACCATATGATTAGGTACTGTTATAATGATCTAAAATCTTTGTTTCATGAATGGGGTACTCTAAATAGTGAATAATGCTTTAAGCCCACTTAAAAGTCTAAGAGTACAAAAATATTGAAATGTTAAAAGGTGAAATCTGTAAACAAGACACGATTAATATATGGTTACTGAAATGACTACATTTTGGAATTTTAGAATAGCTAGAGTGATTGTTAATAATGAGTAAGTGAATAGTATTGAGAACGTAAAGGAAGATAAATTCACTCGAATTATTGAGATTTTATACAAACAAAAAAAATATTTTTGTTGGATAGATAAATATGATATAAAAAGGTGTGGCTAACATTGAGAGATGGTAAAATCTTAGACCATTGGATTTTGGGGTATTAATATCAAGTGGAGGAAAGAAAAGAGGGAGATACAGCCTTATTTCTTTATTCTTTTATAGCAGCCTCTCTCCTTGCCATCTCTTTCCATTTCTCTCAAAATTCTCAAAAGTTCAAGCGTGAAAACTACTAAATAAGATATGCAAATTAAGATCTAACATAGAAAAGAAAAAGAAAAAAAGGTTTTGGAAGCTAAAATTGAGCTTTGTGATACTTTATTGGATTTCCTTTAGTTATGGTTAAATTTGATTTAAAATATGTTTTAATGAAATTTTGGGAAAATTGAAGTTTTATTTATGACAAAAATGAACTTTAGTATGCCTTTATTTAAGTGTACAGGCTAAAAGATTTAGAGGGGAAATGGTTGTTTTGATGAGTTTTCGGTTGAAGATATTCTAAAAATTAAAGGCTAATGGCCATGACCCCCACTAGTTTTTATGAATAGTTTTTAGAAAGTTCAAGTGCTCACAACTTTGACCCCTTCTAAAGTGCTATATATAAATTCTTTTTTTCAAAATTATGGTTTATTTTTAAGGTCTATAATGCATACAATCATTTTTTATAACGAATAAAGATTAGTAAGAATTCAAATGTGATAAGTATATACTTTAAATGGGTAATAAATGGTTGATTAAATAAACAAAAAAAGTGAAAATATATAGGTTTTAAAGATATCATAATTGTTATTATTTGTTATTGCTTATTAAAGAGGATATAAATTTATATTCATATACGCATAAGACATGTTTATGATTATTGTTGTGACTATTATTATTTATAAGCCATAAAATGTTATTTTATTTTCTTTTTTAAGATAATGGAAATAGAATTAGAAAAGATACACTATTATTTGATATTATGAATGAAATAGTTTGAGAATTTAAGGAATATTCTCTACGATGAGAAAGATATTTTTAAATATGCACATATATGCACATGATGATATACATATATAAGTCTACATATATTATATAAATAACTTCGGTGGTCTTTTATTGATTTTTTTAACTATGGCTAACAAAAACTTTAAAAGACTTAATCTAGTTAAAAGAAGTGTATATGTCTATATATG
>CANXYI012176932.1:0-15755 GCA_948208565.1 Hura crepitans | reverse complement strand
GGAAAAGGTGTAAAACATCTTGGATTGGTGTCAAAAACTCATTTTGTAATTATATTCAATGAGTACGTTAATTGTGTGTTTGAGACAACAATTAAAGTGTGCACATGGCTTATAAAAAATGCATGTTTGTGTGCCGATTGTCATGTAATTGAAATTACTTCTATATTAATGCTATGTGTATGCTAAAACATGTATTAAATTAGAAGTTGAGATGGTATGTGTATGGTAAAGGTCTTGGCTAAATTATGGCAAGTACAGGTATGATAATGCTTATATGAACTTACTTGATTTTTAGCTTAAGTATGTTCAAAGTGAGATGTTATTTTGTGACTAATGCTATAGCATGACAATAAGATAGTAATTACATAAGGTATGACTTCTAATTTCTGAAAATGGATGCATGATACATGGTTAAATCAATTTGGCTTGATAAGTGGTTATTATATGTGTGTTGATATCGTTATTATGCAATTTGGCAAAGTTTGGATAAAGAGAGAATCATAGGTTTTACATATGATCCTAGAATGAATATGGGCATAATATGAATGTGTGCATAAGTGTGCTTATGATGTAATGTAAGTTGGCAGAAGGGCCTTTGAGGCACTTGAACTAGAATGGCTATGTATAAGGTATACAAGTATATATGTCCTTGCATTATGCTAAAATGAAAATTTTTGGATAAGTGGATATACATACCTATGCATTTAAATGATGAACATAAAGGTTAAAATTTGGTTATTAACATGGAATATGGCATGTTGATCTTATTGTGGCTGAATGGCCTAATAATAGATAGCAAGTGATTTGAGCGTTCACAAGGATAATGTATGAGATGGCTATGTTTTGTGCAATTCAAAAGTGGAATTGATGTGGCAATGATGTATTTACTTAAAAATAAGCATAATGGATGAAAAGATGTTGACCAATGTATCATGATAAATGTGCATGTGAGGCATGAGAAATAACATAAATATAACTAACATGATTAATAAAGAATATTTGTTATCTCATTTGGTCATTTGTTGGCCAAATGACATTATAAAATTATTAAAGCTACTTTAAAATTTGTGAAACTAAATACATAATGTTAATGGTCCATATTCATAAAAAACTAACTTGGATAGATTTGCTAGTCAACTAGGGATAGTAGCAGCTGCTAGGGCACTTCGTTGCCTACCTAGGTTAGTGTAGCCATCGAAAAGTCTAGTGGGGCCATTACACATATCTAGGCTGGTGCAGGCACCATAAGGTCTAATAGGGCTATTATACGCACCTTGGTTGATATAACCACTATAAGGTCTAATGGAGGCATAACACATACCTAGGTTAGCATAGCAGCTGTAAGGCCTCATATGGCCACTGTGCATTTATAGCCTTTATAGTCAAATAGTCCTATTATCCAATTTTGGGCACATTTCTCTTATATATATGCTAAAGATATAAATCAAGATAAGACTATATATGTATGACATGTTGAATTATTTATGAATGAGCGATACATGTGAAGATAATTGTATGCTACACAAATTTGGTATCACAAGTTATAGATGATATGATTGTAAATTGCATAATGAAACTAGTTGAATACATGATTGTATATGTATAAACAAACATACTAAATTGAATACATCACTAAGCTTTATGCTTAGTGCATTATTATTTTTGTGAAGCATAGGTTAAAGATTAGATTAGAGCTAAAGCTTTTTCTAAGCAAGAAGATCAAGAGAAGAATTTTTTTTTGATATTTCTCAATGTACATATCACATGATATGATGATGCTAGGGCACTTGTAATGCTTGAAAATCCTTATGTTATGATACTACTTTCGAGGATATGAATAGTATTCTCACAATTTTGGTTTCAATAAAGTGACCGAATGGAAGTATTAATCATGAAATAATTTTAGGCAAAATTTAGAATGAAAATGAAGTATTAAAATGGTTAAAAATAAAGGTAAAGATTTTATGACAGTGTAATATGAATAGTAACCTAGTTTTAGCTGAGCCATAAAATATGTGGCTTTTTCTTACAAAAATTAGAGATCAATACAACATGATTCAAAAATATTCCAAATAGTCCATTGGCATTAGAATTGGAATTTTTAAACATTAGGAAGTATTTTATAAAAATCTAGTAAAAATAAAAGTATTATTTTTAATTGATTTTTATTTATTTTCCATTGTGGTTTTTTTTTTAGGCTTTTGGGTTATGTTTTAAGGTGTCTATTAGAGTCATTAAGTGTGCTAATTAAAGCTTTCATTGAGAGGAAGAATTGCTAAAAAGAGTGGACATAAAAAAAAGGAAAAATGTGAGCTTTTGGATAAAAAGGAAAAAAACTGTAGCCATTAGATTGGGAGACCATATAAATATGGTCAAAGTCTTCACATAAAGGGGTCAAATGTTGAATAGTGCCTTCTTCCTCCCATAAGTTGGCACCAACCCCTATCTCTACCTTCCTTAATTTTTCTTTTCCTTATTCAATCTAAGGCCACAAATACATTCTTAAACCTAAAGAAAACACCTCTAAACACTAATTTCACCTTCAGTAGGCATAAAACAAGCCTAGAATGAAAGATTAATACTTATGGAAGCTAAGGTCAATAGCAACTTGAATTTTTTAGGGTGAGTTTCTTTAGGTCTTTTTATTTTTTTAAGGTCCAATAAGCACCCATGAACATGATTTTGTGATTAGATTTGAGTTTCGATGGTTGTATGATTTTATATGGATTATTACAAGTATGCCTATATTATGTTACGTAGGTAAGGTTGATTTGTTATGGATTTTCAAAGTTTATTTCATTTATGTTAAGACTTTCCAAATTAAACCATGATAAAGGCAAGGCCAAGGCATAGATAGGTCTTTAGAAACCTCTTTTATTGCCTTTGTATGTGTAATCAAAATAAGAAGGGGACTTTATTCAAAATCCCTAAATATTACATAATATGCCTAATTTGTATTAAATGCATAAATGAGTAGTATGCCGATAATGACATGTATTAATTGTGTAATATGGCATTTAATAATTGTATTAAGGTTATTTGAATAATTGGAATGCATTGAAAGTAAGTAAAAGTGTTAAATATGTTAAGTGTGCTTTAAAGACATGGTATGTAACAAAATAGAGTTTAAGTAGCTTAAATTGTGCAATTAGGATTTAATGAGCATAAGTTATGTTTAATCCTCATATTAAACACTTATTTGAGTGAATAAATGTGAGAGAATACATTAGAGAAGTTTAATGTGCGAAATGTGCATAATGATAAGTGTCTGCACATATTATGTAAAAATTGCCTTTATATGGAATATGTGAGTA
Source organism: Hura crepitans (assembly GCA_948208565.1). Classification (NCBI taxonomy): domain Eukaryota; kingdom Viridiplantae; phylum Streptophyta; class Magnoliopsida; order Malpighiales; family Euphorbiaceae; genus Hura; species Hura crepitans. The sequence continues at coordinate 12,441 of CANXYI012176932.1, read as the reverse complement.
TGCCATGTGATATTTGGCATATTAATCATGGTTACATGATGTATGTGTGGTTTGTATAATTTATAGCTATTTTATAAAGGTGGGCCGAATGGTGTAGTGCCATAGCATGAGTTACTTTCTTTCATGCTTAGCTAAGGCTAAATGTAGTTACAAGAGCACAAATAAGAATGGTATGGAATGTTTGGACATAATGAGTGGAAATGAAATGATATGCATATGGTAATTATGTATATGGCCATGGAATGTGATTAATGGATTGATGAACACTAAATGTGCTTATATCACCTAGTGTGGCCAAATGGCCTTTAATGGGAAGTACACATAATGCTTAATGAACTGTGATAGAATTAGTATATGCATACTTTAATACATATTTTTTTAACATAAATATGAGTAATGTTATGAAAGAAATAAGGGTTAAGAGCATAAAATGCCTTAAACCCTAAGGGACTCAAAAGAGCTCCTAAAAGCATATTATGCCGTAATTTGAAAAAATAATTATATAAAGGCATAAAATAACCTAAATGCTTTTATGAACTTGATTAAGTATGTATTTGTTAAGTTCATGCTAGAAATCCATAATTGAGATGGATAATGTGATTTTTGTGTATATGGCTTAATGATTTGGAAAAAAAATAGGCATACAGGCTAGTTTTAATAAAAATAAGCAATTTTAGCCATTCAATGGTTAAAACAAGCATGTTAAAAGCTATGTAAACTTATTTAATGAGGTGAAATTAAATAAAATGGTTTCTAGTCCATGATATTATACAAGCTAGGAAATTGATAGGTTGAACGGTCAGCTAGGGGATATAGCAGCTGCTATGGCTCATTGATGCTTAGATCAAGTCTAAGGGTACACTTGTAGTCTACTTGAGGACATATGTGTTTTAAATTTTTGATCTAGTGGATGCAGCTACCAATAAAGGTTTCATCAGGACCACTGCATAGAGCACATATGGGTGCAGCCATATAAGTCATGTTAGACACTACACTATGCTAGTGCAATAGCCATCATGTCTAAAATGTGGGCCGCTGAACAAGTTACGATCCCATTATCCATAAGTTTATGGTTATCCCCATAGACATAAGTAAAAGTAAGATGGCAAACAACATAATTAAATATTGTGCATGTTATGGCTTTTAAAATGATCAATAAAACTATGCATTACATAAATCGATGATCTTATATATTTTTTTCTATGGTTGTATGAAATGAAGTTGTGTATGCATGCTATGAGTCATATTAATCCTAATTTTGGTAAATCCTCATTTGTTTGCATATGATGTAATATCTTAGATGATTATGCATGTTAATGATTAGCAAATAATTGTATTTTAAAAATGATATTTTAGCACATATTATTTTGATTACACCACTAAGCAATATGCTTAGCGTGTCATTTGTTTATGACATATATGTATGAAGATGTTTTGATATTAGAGGCCTCAAGACATCCAAACATTAAAAAGAAGGATTTATTTTGGTAAAGCATTTATTTATGTAATATATGTGATGTATTGGTCAACTCAAATGTATATGTAAAAGGGATAGGCCTAACTTATATTCATTTTATAACTTTTGTAATTTAAAATGTTCTTTTATATTTTTAACATGTATGAATAGTATTAACTGTGATATGGCATGATGTGTTGTATGATAACTCTTCCTGAGGTTGAGATATCGTATGTTGTGTTTGTGTGCTATGAAGTGATCTGAGGATCACATTAAGTTGAAGGAAGTGTGTGATTAAGATATAAAAGTGTATTTTCTTTTACAAGTTACTATTTAAAGTTTGGGATAGTGCTTGCTATAGCCATTATGCTACTAAATTTTTAGCATGAGGTTTCCCAGTATTAAATAACTAACACTATTTAAAAAGGTTTTTGAAAACCTATTTTTTTGCACATAATCCTTTAAAATAATAATGATATCTAACAAGTAAATGGGTAGATGAGTTTGGATATGTCGATCTATGTGTATACCTTAGTTACGCTTGATGATGGGTCAATGTCTAGAATGTATAAAAGGTGTCACACTAAACCTATGTGAAGTATGTTCATAATTTATGTGACCTAGGCCATTACATGGATGTTTGCATGGAATATAAAACTCGTATGGTACATTTATACAAGGCATAAGCTTTTTATAAAAGAAGAATGATAAGAAGTTCATAGATTTATTGTTTATTTACAATGTTATGCATATGTACATAAAAAAAAAGAAAAGGATAAACATCCAGATGTATAAGGATAAATACAAGAAAAAAGCCTTCCATCCTTATTACTCACACACATGTGGTTTTACCAATTCTTTCTAGGCGGGCTTGCCTAAACATCATTGGGGGATGTATAGGTCTAATTATGGGTATGATTAGGCCTATAGACCTCTCATATTTAAAGTGCATGCAAAAATAATGCAATTGCAAACACTTAAGGTTATATAACCTAATGGAAGTTGTTGACCTTAACTATATAGGCTTCATGATGTAGTCTAAAAAGGCTTTATGGTTTCCACAAGTGTGGGTCACTCCTAACAAGTCTTTTTATTCAAGGATAATAATAGCAAGTAAGTTCACTATTTGATATACCTTAAGTTATGAGGCTTATAAGTAATGGATATACTAACAATTCCTTATTTTTAAATGAAAATTGGTATATGGTTTACAACACCATCCAAGGTAAAAAGGGACATTTTTTTATATAGAATGAAATGCATGGATTGATAAAAATTATAATATAGGATGGCATATTATTTAGGCACTTTTGGATTCAATTCTTAGTTCATAGTGAAGTCACCACTATAGATTTTTTTGATATACTAGGGATAAGGGAGTTACTATTTGGAGTCGCCACCTATATCTACACTAGGACCACTGATCTTTTGCCTAGAAAGGGTTCAGAATCAAATCTTATTTATGCCCTAATAATATACCATCCTTTATGTTTTAACATTTATCAACCTTGTATCATGCAAGAAAGCATTTTAATTAAAAGCAAGCATGTCACCTTTTCTCATAGACAAAATTAATTGCAATATTGAAAATGTACAACAAAACACAATCTAAATTAAATGTCCTTAAATTAGGTCATTTATTAGTTGCTATTTGAGTTGACAACTACCTATAATTCTATAAGAATTAGTGTTAATTACCTTACTCCCATCTATAGAGATTGGCCATTGTTGAAATACATTTTTATGTGACTTTTATTAAGGAAAACTCAAAATCATTTTGTTAAGAAAACACCAATTAATTAGATAGAAAAATCATTGATGTGAGGTTGGGCTTTTACATGTAAAACAAGTTATTAAACTACTTATTATAACTGAAAAATAAACAAAAAAGGTGAAAGGTACAAAAACCAAATAAGCATATAAAGAGTAAATAATTGGTCCTATTTTTGTGTCAGTAAGTCTATAGAGACTGATATGGCCCTTAGTCTATGTACATGCATACTGCATGATGTCATAAATAAGATGTCTATTTGGACCTCATAACTGACATAGATGTTTAATCTTACACAACTTAAGCGAAAGTGATTAGTAATGCAAATAAAGGTCAGTGACGACCTAATAGAAGTACCAAATAGAATATTAATAACATGGGTAATAAATTTATGTATAGATAAGAATGATCATGGAATGTGGCCAAATAACTATTATGAATAAAAGGATAATAGAATATCATTAAAAGAAAAACATAATTTCATCACAACATCATTCATGTAGATTGTACTCTAAAATATATGTCTATGCAGACTACACTTCTCATAAAAGGGAATCCGTATAGATCGGTACATTAAACACACAAATACAAATACATATATATATATGTGGACTACACTTCTCATGAAAATGGGTACGTCTGGTCTAGCACATGAAACATATATTCTCAAAACATAGATATATATAGACTACACTCCACATAAAATGGAGTATGTAGGGACTGAACATTAACTCAAAAAAATCAACGACATGCATATTAAGAAAAAAAATCATTATGGTATATTCCAAAGGCAGAAATATAGATCAAAGCCATTAAGTTTTAAAATAGAGTGTAAAAGATAGACAAAAAACTAGTATCAAACATTAGTTCGTATAGACCATATACCATGCATATATCTAATTAACTAGTCCATATAGACCTTAGCATTTAATAAAATAAAGTCCATGAGATATTAAGTGTGTAACACATACACACCCTAGTTACCTGAGCAGTGTAGCCCGAGGGTTGAATAGTAGGCTTAAAGCAATTAGATCCTATTGAGGTGGAAAAAGAGGAACACTAACCATAGGATTGTAATGGGCCAAATAAGGATGGAAATGAAATAATTAGCACTTTTAACATAACTAATAAATTATTTTATGTTTATATCTAGTGAATAGTGACCTTAGTTAACATTGTATCAAGAAATGCTTGGGATGTGCTTAGATGGACATAAAAATAGCATACCCTAAAGTTCAAAAATTCTAAATAGTTCAATGGTGAAAGATTTGGAAATATCTAAGATTGATTAACATTTAATTAGAATTTCCTAATCACATAAGTGAATAGTTAACCTAGTTCCCTTTAAAATTTTTACTTGAGATTTTAAAGTCATTTAATAGAGCAGTTTGTTAATTTTTAGCACTAAAAGCATGATTTTTAGAGACCTTTACAATTTATTTTGTATATTTAAAGCTTAAAATGCATATAGAATTAACCTAGACCATCTGATCACCATATGGCATTATCATAGCCATCCACCTCCAAAATATAGAAGGCTTATAGTGTGTCTAGAGGTATAGCAGTGAAACAAGTCATCTTCTCCCCCAAATTCCCCAAAAGCTAATGCCATCTCCTATTTTTCTCCTTCAATTTATTTCTTATCTTTAATCCTTAAATCATGCCATTACTTAAATTAAAATATGAAATCATGCCTCCACATCCTCTAGATTAGATTATAGTAAGAGAAATTTAAGAAGAGGTCTAATTTGAGTGAATTGAACACTTAGTGAATAGTGACATTTATGTGGGTGTGTGATTTCTTTTAAGGTTTCATATTTTTGTTATATGGTATTTGAGGTGTGGATGTTAGATATGTAATTAGATTCTAATTTATAGTTTTGTAGATTTTTGTAGAATTTTTATAAACATAAAACCAATATGTTTATTGCTAAATGGAGGAATTGTTGGAGGAAGAGGGAAACAAGGATTCTATAGTGCAAGCAAAGTGTTCTAGAGTCTACTGTAAGTGAAATTAATGTACTATGCATTGATTATTGATTATTTGCAACATATGTATGTCTAAAAGTGTGTATGGAAGTGTTGTACTAAGTGGATGTGTATATGGTTGAAAAGGGTAAATGCATGTATGTGGCATGGTGAACATATTAAACATGAATGTTTAAAAAAATGGACAAAAGATTATATGGCTATTTGGAATTAAAATATGGCTGAATGGTATGTCTAAAGGTAAGGTATATGTATATACATAAGTGTGTAAGACAATGATATATGTATAATGAGTGAATGGAGATGAGCATATATGCCTATGAAATTAATGGAAGAATAATGTGTAGGTGTGTATCTATATTGTGGCTAAATTTTGTGACTAAGAGATTATGTGCGCTCATATGTGATCCAAGTGTATGTAAAGTGTAAGTGAGTTAATGGTATAAAAATTAGTAAGACTAGAATGAAGAATTAAGGGAAGAATGATGTGTGTATATTAATGCATTATGGTCGAGTGGTATAGCTAGGAATGATGTGTGTGTACATGAGTGATTAATTTGCTTTTGTAATATGATAACTAGATAGTTTGGTAGTAAGAGTAAGGTGTATAAGGAATAAATGAAGAAAACAATATAAGATTTTTCAGTTATCGAGGGTTAAAAACTACACATGTAGTATATATATACATGCATGTGAATTTGACTGTACATGGTATATAATTGAGTTATTTTTACTAATGGTGATCATTGTTAAGAAAAGATAATGAGAATGAATGGTGTGTGGAAATACCTATACATGTAATGACCATATGAAAAGTGATAGGGTGTTAAATATGTCTAAATGAATTACAAGGGGACAAATGCACATGTGAATTGACATATATGAAATTATTTTAATGAAATTAATGCAATATGTATTAACTAAGGAATAAAAATGAAAAGTGTAATAACCTACTTAATGAGAAAATAAATTTACTTATAATTGTAACATGTATAATAATCACCTCAATTAGATATGATGAGTTAATCTTATGGTCATAGGGGCATAAAATGTACATTAACATAAGCATGATAGAGTAAACAATTTTAAGAACTAGTATGATATGATTGGACCATTAAGATATCATACCATTAAAGAAATAATGCGTGCTCAAAAGAGAATAACATAGGCAATTGTGTATAATGATATAACTATATAAGAAGACTCATAAATGATGTCACCGAATGGAGATGATTATAAATTGAAAGGGGTTAGACCAAATAACTTAATAAGTTTATGAAACTATTAACTCAAAACCTTAATTAATAAAGAGGTACATGTTAATGATTATGAAATGAACATTATGAAAATATAAGAACATAAGAACAATTTTTGATGAAATTTGAGTGCAAATGGATAAGTAATAATGAACAAATTAAATATGGTGAAAGGACTGCTTATGAATAATGGAAAGAGATAAGAAATTATGGCCTATAATAGCTAGGCCACTTTCTAAAGAGGTTGACCGATCAATTAAAGAGTTAGCAGCTGCTAAGGGTTTTGGTCAGTGAGGACTATTACCTTGTTATATGGTCAGTGCAGCTGCTAAGGTTCTAATGAGAGCCCTACACACTTTTGAATATTGATATGTCTATTTGGGCTGATCCCTATTATCCACCTTATTTGGATATTGGGAGGTCCCTTGGGGTTGATCCTTGCTATCGGTTTATGTTAGGATATTGGGAGGCCTTCCAGGGCTGATTCCTACTATCTCATTTCTTTGGCATATTGGGAGGTCCTTTAAGGCTGATTGCTACTATCCTACTTCTTAAAAGGTCTATTTAGGCTATTCCCTACCATTTGGTATTGGGAGGTTTTATGGGACTAATCCCTATTATCGGATGGATGGTGTGTACAGACGCCAAGGTATATAATGTGGGCTACTATACGAGATAGATCCCGTTATCTAGTGTTAAATAGTTGTCTCCTAAGTATAGGCTTGATGTTTAGGAAAAATGCTATCATGTAGTGAATGTAACAATAATAAAAGAGGATATCATTGAAAATGGATTGATAATAATTAATTAGGATATCTGAGTATATAGTAACCTACTAACCTATTAGGGATAAGGATAGGACGCAAATGTAAATGAATGTAACAACAAAGTACTTACAGTGATCACAAATGTAATAATATAATTAAGTTATCATATCATCTGGGTTTCAATACTAGTAAATAATATATCATATGATCTGGTACTAAATAATTGTTACAGGTGACACACAATTAATAAATGTAAGATATTAATCATAAACTATTAATATGAGAGAAAGACTGTGATTTGATTAGTTACCAAGTGTTAAAATAGGCTTGGAATAATGAGAATAAAGCATAAATGGTGACCTTGCATGCATGTGTGATATGTATTGTTGTATAATACATATTTTGTTAAATTCACCAGTGAGTGTATACTCAATGTGTTTACTTTTTCAATGCATATGGATTAGATATTAGTTAGCAATATAGGCTTAACTAGTAAAGGAGTAAAAGACTTCCATGGTGTATGCAAAATTGGTTCTTACATCTGCAAGAGTTAGGTTAGTGGTACTCATGTATGAAAGAGTTGTAGTTTCATGTGTGATATGTATAATATTATAATTTTATAATATTTTGACTAGTTCACATGATGAGTCTATATATAAGATGTATGATTTATGTATATATGCATGTTTATGATGAGATATAAAACTATTTAATGTGTTGTGCTTGATATATTGGGATGTTAATATGAGATAATAATGTTGAGGATGATTAGAGGATCAGATGGATCTACCAACTGGGGTAATGTTTGAGGATGGCTTTATATGTGTTTTATTATAAGTTTAAATTTTCTTGTGATTTTTTACCTCGACAGCTTTTATGATATTGAAACTTTGTTAATTCGTAATTATAAATAATAATTTTTATGTGGTTAAATATGGCTATGTAAGAGCAGTACGAAAGATGGGTAACCTTTTGGGAAGTGACATCTCTTACTTAATTTGAAAATAGATTTTGGGTAAGTTGTGTTACAAGGTGTCCATTCTAAAAAGTAAGTAAAATTGCAACTTTTAATGAATGATTTAAAAATGATGAAAATAATTTAAAAATTAATTTTGTAATGCTTGAAAATCCTAGCATTGTGAATAGTACCAAATGGGGGCTTGTGATTTGTGACTTCTAAGACATGATTATGATTTCTTAATGACTAAATGATTAAGTTATAAATATGATATTGGTTAATTTTGATAAGAAAATAAGCATGTTCGGCGGTCTAACGAGCGATAATGAACAAGATTGTGAATAGTAAATCCCAAAGTCTCTAATAGTGATTTCAAATAGGAGAATAGTATTTTTAACCTTACTGATCAAGAGTTTATGAGTTGAGTAGTATATTTTTAAAGTTTGGCAAAGAAAAGAGAACGTTTAAATGGAAATAGAATGATATCGGGCATGTATGTTAATAGTACCATCAAAGAGTGAATAGTACCTCTCGAGACCTGAAACATGCTAATGTTTCAAGATGGTAAGATTAATTAAAAGATATTTTAGGTAAAGTTTGGAAAGCAAATAAGGTCATTAAAGAGGTTAAAAATAAAAGTTATGTTTTTATGGCAGTGTATGATGAATATAGAGACTATTAAAGCTAAACTGTAAAATATTTTTGTGTGTGCTTAGATGTACAAGAAATGTCATATCCGGAGGCTCAAATATACTTAGGAATATAATGGCATGTGTATTGGAATTTTTAAACCTTGGGAAATATTTTATAAAAAATTGAGTAAAGATAAAAGTAATGACTTTAATCGAATTTCCTCAATTTTTGAACATAGATTTTTTAAGGCTTCTAACGTTAGTATGCATAATTATTTGATATTATACAATATGATTATTGATGAAAGAAAAATAAGAATATAATTAAAGTGGCTTAAAAAGTATATTTATGGGCTTATTTCAATATAGGCCCTAGATCTTTGCTTAGATGATCTTAGCCTTTGACGCAGAGCTATAAAAAGAAAAAAAAATTGATTATGGGTAGCAACCAGGCCTTCTTTCCCTTATTCTTTTTCTCTCATGCCACTTCTATAGAGCATTCATTATTATTGCTCCATTAAGCTCCCTTTTAGTTTGATTTAATTATAACTCTCTACCTTAAATCAACTTTTAAGGGTATCTAAAGTGGGAATTAAAGAGAAGTTGAATTAGATTGCAAGGATTTGAAGAGAAGATTTCTTAGATTAATAGTGACACCTATTTAAGTAAGTAGTTATTTTCAACCTTTGATATTTTTCTAAGGTTTATTTGGGTGCCAAAAAGAATTATATAAGGTTGATTTTAAAATTTGAAGCATATTTTAATTATTATGAATTTTCAATTGTGGATTGAGGTTATGTTCAAGAGGAGATATAATGATCATGTTTCAAGGCTTCATGAACAGTGACACTAGGTCCAAAAAGTGTGCCTAGGGTGTCAGGTCACTTGCATGTAAATCGAGGCAATGACATTAGTCATGAAACTTTAAGGGGCTTTAATTTGATGAAAATGGCAAAATTTAGCATAACTAATAATTTATTTCGGACTATAAGCTACCCCTCAGTGCAATAAAAATTTTACAGGCTAGGAATGACCTGGGATGAGCCTGAATAGACCTAAAAATAGCATATCCGAAAGCTCAAAAATTGTACTTAGTTCATTGGTAAATTTATATTTGAATTCTAAGGTCATTTCCAAATTCTCATAATTTTTGAGGTTAGCAGGCAAATTGAGGCAGTTTGAAAACTATCTTATGTATGGAATTTAGCTGTAAAAATTTATGAGCATGTAAAGGGGATTAAAATAAGTATTTTAAAAGAAACAGTGTAATTTTTTGATGTCCATGTGAATTTTGGTGAATTTTTGAAGTTAGCTAAAAAATCGAGATATTTCGAGATGGCTCGGTGGCTGTGGGACCCACCCACACTCTTGCCAACTAGCCTAAGGGCTTTGATAAGTGGCCATGAGTTTTGACAAGTGGACTTTCTACTTAAACAAAAGAGGATTTTTTTTTCTCTTTTCTACCTAGGGAATGGCACCATAGCCAAGGATTGTGGCCATTATCACCTTCTATCTTCAGTTCTTTCTAGACTTTTTAGGTTCCTAAAATTATTTTAGGATGTTAAAGAAGTCTTTAAAGAAGAATCATGGATGAAGGAGTCTTCAACTATAAATTAAAATTCACGGAAGTTTATTGGATAGAAGCGGTCTAGAAAGCTTATTCAATGAGTTTTCATACCTTCTCCTTGCTTTTTATTGGGTAATTATAGCTATAAATGGTCTTTTTTGATGTCTAAGTTCTGTGGGGATATGTATGGTCTTTGTTAGAGGTGAATTAGAGCAAGGAAAAGCTTAAAGAAGGTAGAGAAAGTTTCTATAAGGGTTGGAATAATGGTGTTGGAAGCCTTGAAGTGTGGAAATGTCATCTCCAAGTGAGGGAGGTAAGTGAAATCAACCATTCACTTTTTGGCCCTTTAATTTCAATAGTTGTTCTTTGAGTTTCAAGAATGGTTCGAGTTTATAAAGTAGCTTGGATAGGTGTTTTCATGAAGGATTATTGTACATGGCATTAGGGAATAAGGATTGTATGGTTTATTGATGAAAAGTAATCATATTAATGCCAAACTCTAACTTAGCCAAGAGTTTTGCAAAGTGGTAAAGGTAAGTGTATGGTGGTTAATGGGTATGTTAATGTTTAATGTATGTTATGTTGATTTTTGGTGTTGGTATGTAATGGAAATTACTTATAAAGTAATGGGGTAATACATGTTGGCATGAAATGAGTGAGTGGTTGAAAGCATAACTTATGATTGTTAGTGTGTATGGCTTGCTTAGTGTGGTTCTAGGTAGTGTTAGAAGATAGAAATGCATGTGCCTTAGACTTATGATGATTGATTAATTGATACAAATCATGAATATGTGTGTGTGATATTGGCCGAGGCATGTATGGCTTTGTAATGGCATGGCATGAATGGTGTGGAGTATACATGTATGTGTATATGCTAATATGGTAAGGTGGGAGATATATGTTTATTTGGCCTATGAAATATGAATTTACAAAAAGGGGTGAAATAAGTATGGTTAATGCATGGTGGCATGAGAAACTAACTATTGCCGAGACATACCATGGGCTTAGATTACTTAAAATGGTTTGAAAATATTGATGTGTATGTGCATTGTGATGAATGATAGGCATGGGATTGATAATATGTCTAATTTAATTGGTATGGCATGAAATAAAGTAATAAGTCTAGCTTAAGATGGCATGAAATGAAATTAAGTGATGTCATGAAACATATCTTGAAAATGACCTTAAAAACTTGGCTATAACTAATGTATAAAAAGTGATTGGAAATTGCCTTTAAGGGTTATAGTTTGTGAGCGTAAAACATGGCTAAATGATATGCCTAGAATATCTAGTATGGTGTGATCCTTTGTGATGGCATGTGCACTTAGATTTTGGCCTTTTATATGTCTTATGTTTTAGTTGGCTTTAGGCCTATGAATGTATGAAATAACGAGTGAAAACTACAATGAAAAATGAGGTGAAATGGACCCCAAAAGCTAAAAGAAACTTGTCACAACGACATGTAATTTTCTAAAAATGACCATTACCTGAACCAATAAATCCACTGGATAGCAAATTGCCTAAAATTGTGAAATAATGATGGAATAATATTTTGCTTAATACATCATAATTACTGGCAATTATACCCTTGAATATATTTTTGATAATTTACCTAGTACAACCTATTTGTGGCCATACTAGACTGGGCTAAATTGTAACTATGCTGTAAAAATTATAATTGTCTATTTATGAGTTTATAATATGATAACAAGTTGATCAGTAAAGAAATAGACATAGATTGAGGTGAAATATCATATTAGATAAACACCTAATGGATGGGTTAACTGATAAACTTAGGGATCTTTAGTAGCTGCTACACTATTTACTTTTTAGATATGGCCAGTATAGCGAAATAGGTCTTCATTGAGGCCACGGTACTGGTCTATTGGATAGACAATTTTCTATCCTTGCCACCTAATGCCATATTTGATATTATTGGTGCAGCGACTTAGGTCCTTGAGGGCCACTGCACTAGTCTATTAAATAGACCAATCTATTAGGCAGACACAGCCACTTCATCACTGATCTTTTACTTGATGTCACTG
>CANXYI012176813.1:0-10239 GCA_948208565.1 Hura crepitans | reverse complement strand
GTTTTTCTTAGAATTATCAAAGCTACATGAAATAAAAATAAAAATCAAGAAAAGAACACTTACACCCCTAAAAAGTCATTATTAACTTCATAACCGTATCTTTCATTTGAGAGCTTATTTTGAAGTTCTATCAATTGGATGGTGTTTTAGGGACCATAGATGTATTTTTCCATATAAATTATGCAAACTTTGGTGGGGAATTGGTGTTATAGTGGAGTAAAAATGGTAGGAGGGTATTCTTCAAAGGTGGCATTAGCTTTAGGGTTAAAGGTGAGGTTGAATATGGCTTTTTGAGAATATGTGGCCTTCCTCCATGTGTAAAGGGTTATAAAGGCATAAGTGGCTTGGTTAGATCGTGACACATGGCAATCTAACAGCCTAAATTAGCCCGATTTTGCCTTAAAATTTAGATAATTTTAAAAATTGAATTGTGCTTCTAAAAATAGTCACTTTTGTTCCAAAAATCCTTGATTATATTCACTTAGGACCATGTAAAATTTTAGGTTCAAATTCCAAAGGCAAGTAGGTGTACTATTAACTCACTATAACAATAAATTCTAAAAAATATTAAACAATCTCCAAAAATTAAAATTCCTTCACTAATGAACTCATTAGAATTTTTAACATTTAGGGTGTCCTATTTTCAAGTCTATCCTAGCACATCCTAGGTCATTCCCTGCATAGTCTCATTTTAGGTTACTACTCACTTATTTACTACCTAACATGAATTATTGGTTTTGCTAAATTTTTAAATTATTTCATTTCCACCATTTTCTAGCCTATCAAAGTTTTATGACTAGTACCTAGCTCCTTTGGGCTTACAAAGGTATCCTAGCTTCCCGAAAATGCTATTTAAGCCTCGAAGGTACTATTCATGAAACATCGATTTGCATGTGTTACAGTCTACATGCTTGTTGCCTCATGTGCCTTACACTTCAGCACCTGTTCCTCAAGTATGCTTATTTGACTTTCTATTCATTATTACTGAAGTCAATTTCTAATTGTGTGTTACATTGTAGGTTGCTACTTCTACTTCTAAAATTAGGACTTCTTCATCTCGAAAAAGGGTAAGGATAGTTTTTAGTTCATAGGGGCCTTAATTTTCACCTTCTCCTATATGCACTGCTAGAAGCAAAGCTTATAGTCCAACTACTTATCAGTCATCATTACCTAGTAAAGTTGTAGGCACTTTCACTAAAGTGCTTAAGCTAAGCTACATGCATTATGGTGTGGATAGGGAGTTATCTTCTACTCACCTTCATATTGAAGACAATTGGCTAGTGCCTTTTGGGCTAAAGAACACTACACTAGTAAGGTCTTTTATCTTTCAATGATCACTATGTCAACTTGATTTTGTGTGACACTTCTTGTCTTTGTCTTAATATGTTAGAAGGACTCCTGTGGAGAGAATTGCATAGGTAGTTAAGGTTTTTAGGTGAGCCATGGTAGATAAGAGCCGCATTCTTATTGTAAGTACTTTCCTGCATTGGTTATTATAAGTATACAAGTGCATGTGTATATTGTATGCATGACATGCTTAAGATGTATTGATCTCTCATTTTTTTGTATAATGAGTTGACAAGGAGAGTAGCCACTCTTCGTGAGTCCCAAAAGAAGTTGAGGGCACTAAATATTTTTAAGAAGTTAGTGCTATCTTTCGATGATGAGGACACAGAGAGTGGGAGTGAAGAATGAAGATAACAGCTCTACCTTTTTCTTTTTTTATTAATAGGCCTTTATTTTCATATATACAAATATTTACAACACTTGAATGTAGAATATGCATTCTTTTATTTTGAACATATTTTGCATCTTTACATATGAATACATAAGAATTGATACACATGAAAAACTTTACAAAGAGATATATTGTTTTCAAAATATCCTCTTCATTTACATAACATCCACAATGGTAAGGAGTTCCTAACCATCCATGTAACTAGGGAGCTGAAGCTCAATAGAATTCTTTAACATTTTGTCATTGAGATACATGACACAGTCTCTTGTACCCATTGGTGAGAGCTAAGCAAGCATTATATTTTCCATAACCTATCTCAAGTAATCTGTTTCGGCATATATAGCCATATCAAAGAGAATGTCCATAGTCTCCTTAAATGAGCATATAATTAATGGTCCAGTGTCATTCTTATTAATACCATGATGGATGGTTACCACAAATAGTCCATTGTCACTTTGATTAATACCATGACAAATGATTGCAATCAAATGATCTCGACAGGTTATGGTATCACACAGTATGGTAAGATGTTTATAATTCACTGAAGAATAGTCGGTGAATAACCCTCAACTCATCCAGCTAAGATTGATGTACTACTTTTAATGGCAAAATGTTTGTAACTCTTTAAAGATTAATTAGCCTCTTTATTTCATAATAAGGCCTTTTGATCCAAAGATGTGGTTTCTACAGACACTTGTATCATGGCCCATGCAAACCTAGTAAGTATGCATGGTTTTGAGCCTAATTATGAGTATTGTATGAACATGTCCTGTGGTTTGTGTTGACCATAATGTCAGTTTTGGCTAGATTAATGTTTGTGTGGATGTCTTTATATGTTTTAGATTCCTTTTCCTTGTAAGAACAAGAATGACATGACTTGGGGTTTATAAATACTCTGACCTTCTCTATTATGCATGTCATCTCTATTATGTCTCTTTCTTTCAATTAACAATTGTCCTAGATCATGAGTTTAAAGGCAATTTAAACTTCACACATTCTCGCCCCATTTTCTGCTCTTAGGTTCTTGAGAAAGGTGAGGATATATCATAACTTTCTAAATCCCGTTGTGCATTATTGGGATCCTATCTTTCATGTATTTATCTTTAATTATCAAGAGATTGTCCCTATCCTGAAGGAATTTACTACCATCATGAATTTGGATGTTACTTCAGATGTTCCCCTAGCTATCCCATCTTTCAAAAATCATTACCCCATAGACATTGTACTTGCTTTAGGGGTTTCTCCTTTGGTGGCTTAGAAAATAATCTTAGGTTTAACTTCCTTGCAGACAATTCTTAACTTTGCTGGTAAACTTCCCACTAGTTCTGTGGAATGGGTGAAGTGTATGTTGTTATACATTTTTGGTGACTTGTTGGTGGTCACTTTGGAGGACTCACTTTAGAGGACAAGTTTTGTGATTTCAAAGCACTTCAAATTTTGACTAAGATCTATTCAGGCCATAATCCTTTTGGCGTTATTTTAGCTAAAACCATTCGAGGATTGGATACTTTAAAGAGAGATAGCATTAACTAAGTAGCTGAAAGTCTAATACTCTTACAAGTTTGTTTAGAAAGCCCATTGGGTTTTTCCCTCTAGCTTTATTATTTCTTTAACCCTAATTTTTGCCTAGTACACCCATAAGGGTTTTCATACTAGTGGGTTTGCCTAACTTTTGCTTAAGTTGTCCTTTTTTTGGATTTTCTAACCTAATGGCATTTTTTTAGATCTAGTTACAAAAGAAGCTAAATTGTTTGTGCCTCCCCTAAAAAGCTTTGGATTAAGTATACCCCGAATCATCATTACGAAATAAGACTCGAGAGAAAACTTGACACATGTGAGCAGTGGATTGCATGGCTCAGTGATGTAACTTAAATTCAATGGAGATGTCCTTAGTGAAAAATCTCTTACTTCATCCTATTTTGTCATTCTAGTTGTATTCTTTTGATTAGGTTGAGGCATGCCACATTTTAAATCCCCTCTTGGATTCAATGATAGTTTGGCTTCATTTAGCGAGTCCCTTCTAAACCTTTAGGCTTTCAATGTGGATCTTTGACACGACATTTCTTACACTCCTTTCCTGATTTATGGAAACATTATGTTGTGCAAAAAGATGTGCCTGATCATGAAGCTAGTAATATAAGTGCAAATTACAATTACAAAGATTGGATTCTAACTATATCAAAGATGAAGAGGCAACTTCTTCATCTAGAAAGAAAATATGTATCTAGACTTCTATAGTTGAATTACTTGTATGATATTTCTCACTAAATGGGAGTTTGCATGCCAATGATCATAACCAATCATTTTTGCCATTAATTGCATTTGAAATTAAACTACTTAATCTTGGCAAATATACTAGATGCCCTTTGATAATACTATCATTACCAATTAGCCTTAGTAGGTTTTTTTAATTGGATATTTTTTCTCTGATCCCTTAACTTTTGTATGAAGCACCTATTTTTAGGTTTTCACCTCATTGAGGTGTCCTAACTTTTACCTAAGCTACCCCTTTTAGGGTTTTCAACTTAGCAAACTCTTTTTTTTCATTCTACCAAAAATATTTCTTTAGCTTGTCTAGGTTGATAGGTTCTAAGAATTCATTACCTTCTAAATCTAAGATCTTGACACCTCTATGCTTGAGCATCTTTTTCATCCTATATGGGCCTTCCTAATTAGGATTAAACTTCCCTCTAGGATCTGCTAGTAAAGGTCTAGTCTACTTTAGAACAAGATCACCTTCATGGATTAGACTAGGTTTAACTTTGTTGTTATAGGCTCTAGCAATCTTTTTTGGATACAATTGTATGTGGTAAAAAGCCCTAAGCCTCTTTTCATCAATCAAAATCAATTGCTCATATCTATCCCTTGCTCATTCAGCTTCTAGCACCTTTACTTCCAAGATAACCCTCAATGAAGGAATTTCAATCTCAATCGGTAGCACTACTTCTATCCCATACACCAGTAAGTGCAGTGTAGCATTTATGGATGTCCTAACCATTGTTCTATAGCCTCAGAGTGTAAATGGTTACATTTCTGCCTAATTTCCATAAGTGACCATCACTTTTTTGCAAAATCTTCTTAATAGTTTTGTTAGCTACCTTTACTACACCATTGGCTTGAGGTTTATAAGGAGAAGACTTATGAGGATCAATTCTATACTTTTACAAAAGTTGGTTGGTCTCACCTTGAAACTGTACCCCATTATCTAAGATAACCTATTGTGGTAACCCACACCTACATATGATGTTTCTTTCAATAAATTTAGCCATCTGAGCCTCTTTTCTTCATGCAAAATCAATTGCTCATATCTAGCCCTTGCCTATTTAGCTTCTAGCACCTTTGCTTCCAAGACAACCCTCAGTGAAGGAACTTCAATCTCAACCGATAGCATTATTTCTATCCCATACACCAGTAAGTACAATGTAGCATTTATGGATCTCCTAACCATTGTTCTGTAGCCTCAAAGTGCAAATGGTAACATTTCTACCTAATCTCCATAGGTAACTGTTATTTTCTACAAAATCTTCTTGACATTTTTGTTAACTACCTCTACTATACCATTAGCTTGAGGTTTATAAAGAGAATACTTGTGATGCTCAATTTTGTACTTTTGTAAAAGCTAGTTGGTCTCACCTTGAAACTATACCCCAATGTCTAAGATAACCTATTGTGGTAACTAATACCTATAGATGATATTTCTTTCAATAAATTTATCCATATGCCTTGCCCTTAATTTATTAAAAGATTCAATTTCTACCTATTTTAAAAAGTAGTCAATTGCTACCACTATGTACTTGTGACCTCTTGCTGCTGGTGGCCTTATTTCTCCAATTATGTCAATACCCTATATAGAAAATGGCCATAGGGAAGTCAAATCGATTAGTTTAATTGGTGGTAGATGGCTTAGATTGCCATAAATTTGACACTTGTGGCATTTTTTAATGAAGCTATAACATTCTATTTCTATAGTTAGCTAATAGTATCCCAATCTCATAATCTTCTTTTCCAAATTCCTCCTATTCATGTGCAAGCCACACACTCCCTGGTGTACTTTTGCTAGGATTTTTTATGCCTTTATCTCATCAACACATCTAAGTTGTACACCATCAATATACCTTTTGTATAACATCCCTTGGAAAGAAGTGAATTAAGCATATAACTTTCACAGAACCTTCTTATCTTTTTTAGTCACATGGTTTAGGTATTTTCCAATTTCTAAGTATGTTTAGATGTCATGATACCAAGGCAACGCATTATTGGTTTTCTCCTCTATAGTGCTTACTATGTTAGTATAGGTTGGGAACCTTAACTTACTGAAGTACATAGGTCTTGGCAAGTCCTTTTTTGTGAGATTAGATACTAACATTAGGGTGGATAATGTGTCTATTACTTGATTATGTTCCCTTGGAATATGATGAAAGAAGCATCAATCAAATGCCTCAGACAAGTTTATGAGTATTTTGACATATCTACCTAGATTCTCATCCTTAACTTCCTATTCACCCTTCACTTGCTGTATCACCAACATAAAGTCCTTATATATAGCAACTGCCTTTACCCCCAGTTGAAACAAGGTTTCAAGGCCATAGATACATGCTTCATATTTAGTGGCATTATTAGTGGCCAAAAATTCCAATTTTCTAGAAAGGAATATCTATTCACCTTCTTAGTTGATGATCAGTATGCCAACACCTGCTCTTTTCTAATTCACTGCCCCATCGAAGAATACTTTCCAACTTTCTTAAGATATTGCCCCTAAGTATTCATCTAGAAATTTAAATTCTTCTTCTTTGCCTTCTATCAGTTGTTGAGCTAGAAAGTTAGCCACTGCTTGACCTTTCATTATTTTCTTGGTTACATGTCAAATTCCTGTAGCAATAAATCCATTGACCTATAGTAAGGAAGGCGTAATCTATAAATAGCTCAGAGGATTATGTTTGGCTACCACCTCCACTTTGTAAGATTGAAAGTAATGACATAGCTTTTTGGACACCCAAATTACTCCTAAACATATCTTTTCTACTTCTACATACTTCTACTCGTACAGAAGCCCCTATAGAGGTTTCTTCTACTGTATGGTACGAGATTAAGGATTTTCTTGGTTTAGGTGGTTTCAGGACATGACATTTGGTTAGGTACTACTTGATGGCTTCAAAAGCTTTTTGGTAATCATCATTCCATTCATTTGATTGTCCTTTACATAAGAGCTTAAATATGGGTTCACAGATAGATGTGAGTTTAATTATGAACCTACTGATGTATTGCAGTTTGCCTAATAATCTTTTGACCTCTTTTCTATTTGAGGGATAGGAATCTCTAAGAATGCTTTCACCTTATCCAGATCCATATCAATCCCATTCTTACTGACCATGAATCCCAATAGCTTACTAGACGTAACTCTAAAAATGCATTTCTTGGGATTGAGTCTCATGTTCAATTTGTTCAACCTTTAAAAGAACTTTTCTAGTGCTTCAAAATGTCATTCCCTTTCTATGGACTTTACCATCATTCATCCATGTAGACTTCTACTTCTTTGTGTATTGTGTCATGGAAGAGTTTAGTGGCCATCTATTGGTAGGTTGCTCCTATAGTTTTTAGTCCAAAAAGGTATTACCTTATAGCAGTAAGTTCCCCATTTGGTTATGAAAGATGTCTTGCATTTGTCTATCACCTTTAAGTGGATCTAATTATACCTTGAGAATCTGTCAACAAAGGAATACATGGTTGCCATGGTTATACTTTCCACTAATACATTTATGTGAGGTAAAGGACAATTATCTTTAGGATATGCTTTATTCAAGTCTTAATAATCCATGAACATCCTAACCCTTCCATCCTTCTTTGGCATAGGTACAATGTTAGCTAACTAAATGGGAAAGACTATCTACTCAAAGAACTTGGCTTCAAGTAGCTTGACGACTTCTTTCTTAACCTTTTCTACCTATTCTAGTTTTATCCTTCTAAGCTTTTGGCAGACTAGAGCAATATGACCATAAGTTGGGATTGCATGTTAAACTACTTGTCGATAAATCTAGGGTGTGTCCTCATAGTTCTAAGCAAAGATCTTTTCATATTTTTTTAGTAATCTCTCAAAATTTTCTCTTTCTTCGGTAGTAGTATCATGGGCAACTAATGTATTTTTAGGATGTTCATTTATACCATGATTAAATGGGTTACTTTTAATGTAGTTAATTTCAAAGATGCTCATGTAATGATCATTTGGATGCATGCTATCATTAGAAAAAAACATTACACAAATAAGCAAACCTTTTGTTCATTTTATTTAAAAGAAAATTGTTCACTCTAAAAGGTCAAATAGATACAATTGATCAATGAATAAATCACTATCTATATCAGACACATCTTTAGGGGGGAGCTGGGTAGATTTCTTTAATAGTTATGGTTGCTGGGAATACTTCTTATGTCCATTGAGTTTACTTCAAATCACCTGACTTGCAGTCTATGACATGTGTAAAGATTTCGAATCCTAACTTGTAATGACCATTCACTACTGTAAGCTCTAGAGTCCTATGATACCTTATTTTCTTCTACTTCATAAAGTAGTCTTTAAGATTGTTCCCTTTCTTTAAACTACTTCCCAAGCTTGGGTCATATCCTAACCTTTTCCTATCCTTCTAACTTATAAGTTACAATGGCTCAGTTATCCCTTAAAGGTTCTTTCCTAAACTAGCACCTAAAAAAAAGTTCATCTTCTTCATAATTTTGGACACTGTAGGGTTCATGTAATCTTCATATATTTTAGTAACATGAAACCTATTAAATGTCTGGTTTACAATGGCCAATGTAGACACTACATGGTCAATCTCAGCTTTGATCATGATGATATTACCTTCGTATGGGAATTTGATCATTTAATGTAATATAGAAGGGACTCCTCTAAGCTTCTCAAACTAAGGCCTTCCTAACAAAACTAAAAATGTAGCTAGGATGTCAATGACAGTAAATTCTGCTTGATCAATACTAAGCCTTACTCTAACCTTAGTAGTGAAAGAATCTTCTGCTTGTCATCTTTTATCATCATATGCCTTGATGGTAATACTGAAGGGCATTAAGTCTTCTTTCTTTATTCTCAATCCTACCAAGATTTTAACTGGACATACACATAATGAAGAGTTATCATCAACCATAACACATATAGTCTTTTTCCTATTCACCTTGACTTTAAAAAAAATGAGGTCAGTTGTGTTCTTTTCCTTCTAAGGGCAGGTCTTCATTTGAAAAGGTTATAAGCTCAGTTTTACTAGTCTTCATGACTTGGACTAGTTCTTCAGGAGTAATAGTGGTGGTGTAGACACTGGGTCTCTAGGGCTCCTCGATTCGATTTGCCTAATGATAATAAAAAGGATGAAAATCCTAATAAAAGGGATTTTTTATGTCTGAACCAAAGAACTCAAAAATTTTCCTTAAAAAAATCAAAAAATAAAAAATGGCCCTTTCCAAGATAAAATGGTCATTTCTGTGAAGGGAACAACCGTTTTGGGCCCAAAACAGGCTGTTTCCACAAAAGTAATGGACGTTTTAGGCCTAAAACGGCCAAAACAGCCATTTTGCTCAAAAAAATGGCCGTTTTAGCCATTTTCGCCAAAATAGCCGTTTGGCTAGCGAAAATGGCTGTTTTTGGATGAAAATGGCCGTTTTCATCCCAAAATCGCCATTTTCAACCTCAAAAAACATGCATAAGACCTAAATGGGTTTTTCCTTTTGGTTATTTTGAAAAGAGAGAAAATTTTTAGAGAGAGAAAATACACTAAAAAAGGCAAAAAAAACAGAACCATTTTTTGGATTTTCTAAAGATTTAAGAAGGGTTTTCTGATCTGATTGAGATCTTTCTAAAGGAAAATATCCTCAGTGTGTCAACTGACCCATTTTTCTATTATTTTCATTTTTCTTTCCATTTTATCCATTTACCAATTAGATGTGATAATTTATATGGGCAATATTTTATATTTTTGTAACTGTCTATTTTTATTTTATTTTTGTATGTTTGTCTATTTTTGCTTCGCATCCAAATATATTATTTCTGTCATTTTTGCTATTTTCATTTTCCTTTTTGCTTTATCCATCTACCAGTTAGATGTGATAATTTATTTGTGCAACATTTTATATTTTTGTGACTGTTCATTTTTTTATTTCATTTATTTCTGTCTATTTGTCTATTTTTGCTTTGTATACTAATATATTATTTATGTTGTTATTATGCAAGTTATTTGATTATTTGGGATTTGATTGCTATATTTTTTGCCACTTCATTAAATCTCGATGAAGTAATCTCTTAACGACCCATTATTTTCTGCTGTCTATTTTATTTTATGTTCTATGTATTTTTTTGCTGATTTCTTTTATTATTGTCTATTCTCAGTTAGATTGTATTTTAGGTGTTCCAAAATGTAATTTTATTTTTATTATTTATTCGGTTAGGATGTATTTTAGGCAATTGCCATGTGGTATATTTTTATTATCGAATTATTTCCTTGTATATT
>CANXYI012176705.1:0-14758 GCA_948208565.1 Hura crepitans | reverse complement strand
TAGTATGCTTCAGCAAATCTACAATCTGCTGCAACAATGCGGGTAAGGCATGTGCCTAAGGCTGAGGCTGAGGCTGAGGCTGAGGTGGTGGCTGATAGGTGGCATCACTTGGCTGTAGAGTGGTTGCACTCACTTCTAGTCCATGTATAGTAGTAGGTGCGTGACTAGCCACCTCTTCCCCTCGCTCAAGTGGGGTCTGCTCACTCATCATACTAAACTATATCAAAAATAATTGTTAGCATCAAACAGTGTAACTTGACTCAAAATAACACCCTAGACTCATGCACTTTTGTATAAGATGCCTAGGAATGCCTAAACTAGCTCTGATACCACTAAATGTAACACCTGCTACCCATTTCTATAAGAAATAGGCAAGGTGTGCTACTTCCCATTGAGATCACCCATCCTTAGTTTCCCCAGGGGCCTTTCATTTAACTTCTACCCAAGTTTGACCATCTTTGACTTGACTACCCTTTTAAGCCCTTTTGATTTATTTATCCTCTTATTACTACCTATTTCAATCCGTTAAAACTCCAAATAGACATTACTGGGCAATTATAAAAAATCAGGTAGCATAATGGCTACCTGTGTAAATAACCCCAAAATAACCTGTAGAGAAAAACACTTCTAAAATCATTTTTGAACACATCCCACTCCTGGACCCTCTGGTCCTCTGTATCATAGCCAATACCAAGCAGCACACATAATATATAAAGCACAAGGTCTTAGACCCATCAGCATATAGTTATACATAAAAAAATTTCTATTAACATGCAAAACTATACAAAACACATAGGTTTTCGGCTTTTAGTTCCATTTACATCCCATAACCCACAATATTACTATATACATGAGTGCATCACTATAAAACTCAAAAAGAAAAGTAAAAAGTACCAAAAGACTCAATAGTAGCTACGCTGGTGATGTTTGAAGGCGGTCATCACTCTGTTTATTGCCTGCACATCGAAACACCGACACACTGAGTATAAAACTTAGTGGTGGAATAGATCAAATATAATATGTCAAACATACATACATGTACTATGTAACATCCCACACATACAACAGTCACCTTAATTCCTCTAAGTCTAATTATTTATTAGGTTCAGTTTAATTATTTATCATTTAGTCCAGATTATTATAATAGATGCCCATAATAGACAGACAACTCTTTAAGACACCAAATAATGGGAACTCTCCTGTGCAGTGGCCCAGTTTTAGGACCTAAGTAGTTGTGCCTACCTTGCCCAATAGTAGGGATAAGTCCATAAACCTCCTAATACCGAACTAACAGATAGTAGGGATTAGTCTATGGACCTCTTAATATTTGCAAATCACATCCTAATCATCTCGGGTGGATAGTTGCAATTAGCCTCGTAGGACCTCCCAATATCCACAAACAGATAAACGGGTAGTAGGGATCAGCCCAGGTGGACCTCTCAATACCTTATTGTGTAGGGTTCATCTCAAAACCTCGGTAGCTACACCCACCACAACTAACACACACTAATGGCCCTAAAAGGTTCAAACTGCCTAGTAACTGCTAACTCCCTAGTTGATCGATCAACCCATCCAGTGAATGTCTAACTAATAGGCCAATAACTAATTTAAACTGTAAATCTTAACATTATTGATTCCTAAGTCCAATTTTACCATTAGGTTACGTGTTACACACAAAATACCATAACTTTTCCCACAGTTGCAAAGTTACTATTCATATCATCAGTTTTTGCAATTGACATTATTCATTTGGTCATTTTTTTATTTTGTGCCCTTTCAATTCCAACCCATGCCAAGTCAAATTTTCATCTTTTCCTTTACATATTCACTTATATACCATAATCATATCACAAGACACAAATTCATGCCATTGTACCATTCATTTCATACTTATACACTTTAACTTCCATTTCACCATATTTTGATGCCCAAATGTGTTAATATTCAAGATTCATTTTAGGTTACAGTTTGTATTCTTCATAAGCTTACTATTTCCTCACATAACATGCCATAATCATGCTTACACATGCCATGCTCAATATCACACACATTTTGGCCACAACACACCCATACACCTACGCATGCATTTCATCCCAAATCAACATACCATACTTATTATTTTCATACCAATAACATCATTATAACCTCATTTTACCAAAATACCATACATACACCCAAAATTATGCAATTCCATACAAGGTATACATGCTTAAATATGACATACACATAAGGCATATTAAATTTAAACTATTCTATATACGTAGGGTGTGAAAACACCCTTTTCTCCACCACCTTTGGGCTTGTTCTCTTGGTTTTCCTCACTTGGATGGGTAAACCCTAAACATAGAAAATTCTAACTTAGAAAAATTCCCAAAAATTACATAGAGCTCCAAATTGAAATCTAAAACAATAAGAATTCTTAGAATACTCTAATCTACCTATATCGAAAATAAAAATGAGTTTGGGACACTTACAAACAAAAATGTCACTATTCACTCAAGTGATAATTCTCCCAATTTAAGCTCCTTTTCTCAATTTTCTTTGAAGAAATGGAATCTATGGATGATGGAGGGTTAATCTCATATAATTTGTGTGAGGTTTGAAGGAGAGACGAGAGAGAAAATGAAGAAAATAATGGGGAAAAATGGTGGTTGGCATCGACTAAGGAGAGAGCTTGAGGTTGAAGAAAGTGTTTTAGCACATGTGAGGTTCCCACATGTGTAACCTCTTATATGTGAGGGGGTGGCTGCCTTGGATCATGACACATGGTGATCTAAGGGATAGAATTCATTTTATATCACTTTTGGCTTTAAAAATTCACAAAAAATTCTCTGGGCCTCTAAAAATTCTCATTTTAGTTTTAAAAATCCTTGATTAGTGTAACTAAGGCCCACATAAAATTTCAAGTTAAAATCAATAGTTGACTTTTGGACACTATTCACTCATCAGAATAAAATATTCAGAAAAAGTATCTAACGGCCTCAAAAAATTACAATTCCTTCTCCATTATACTCATTGGAATTTTTTAGGTTTAGGGTATGGTATTTTCGAGTCCGTCTGGGCACCTTCTAGGTCTATCTCAACACAAACTCATTTTACTCCTTATCCACTAGTTCTTAATTCGAAATGATTCATTAGTTCTGCTAAAATCTTAAATTCATTTGTTTTCCTTATTTTTAGGCCCATTAAAGTTTTATGACCAATACGTTAGTCATTGGACTCGTAATGATGCCCCGCACCATAGGGAACATCACTCAGGCCCTGAAGGTACTGTTTATAAGACCTTGACTTATGGGTGTTACAACTCCACTAGGGATTGAGAATTTAAATATGAAAGTGCCCAAATAATACCCATATGATATTATAATTTTTATCAGTCCCATGTATTGCATCATATATAAACTATTTCTCTTTTACCCTAGATATTGTTATGAACCAAGACTCTATTTTTCATTCAAGAATGGAGAAGTGCTAGCATATCCATCACTCACAAGCCTTATGCCTTTAGGTGTATGAAAGGGTAAATTAATCGATCATTGTTATCATTGATTAGAAAGACCTGTTAGGAGGGACCTCTACTTGTGAGAGCCATAAGCCTTTTTTAACCAAGCCGTGAATTTATATAGTTAAGACTAGCAATTTCCCTTAGGTTACATGACCCTAAGTGATTATGAATGTAGTACGATTGCTATATGGGCCTACCATATTTAATCTTATTTGAAGTGGGGTCAAGGCCATTATGTCTTTTATCCTAAATAGGCCTAACCTAATTTCACATCAAATGAGAATTAAATATTACGAGTTGTGATCCTTGCATGCACTTTAAAAACAAGAAATCAATTGGGCCTAATAAAGCCCACATATAAACCTATGCATCCTCTATTGATACATAGGTAATCCAACCTAGGAAAAAAAACTAGTAGATCATGTTTGTTAGAGGAATAAGGTCAAAAGGCTTCTTCTATGTGTTTGTCTTTGTTGCATCATGAACATGCATTTTATACATTTCATGCATCCATAGCAGCTTGTATTGTTAATAACGTACATGCATCATTCCTAACCCATTATTTTGATGACCACCATTGATCCTTCATTTGCTGTCCATTGGAAAAGGTTAGACAAGTGCCTCAATAGAACTAGTGAAGCACTACTAGTCTAACCTAAAAGAGGAACTATGTCTACAAATGAGTTTATTACTAGATCTATGCTAATAGAGGCAATAAGTTTGATGGAATGGTAGATGTTACCAATGCCCTGTCTGGTATACATAGTCAGAAAGAGGTGGGATAGACTTTAGCCACTCACAAAGGCATGGAAGTACTAGGTGGAGTAGATGATCAACTCTCAAATGATGAGATTGCCTTGGTTAGCAAGTCCTACCATAGGTTCCCTCGCCCAAGATAACTGATGATGGTTAGATTAAAAAGCTGGGTGAGAAAATGAAGGCTATGACTAGGTCAATCACAGAGGGCAAAGACATCGATCTTGATGACATCAATCTAAGACTTGACCAGATTATGCCTTACATGTTTAAAATGCCTAATTTAAGCAAATTTAATGGTACAACTGACCCCAAAAACCACTTGAAGCAATATGTTATTGCTATGAGGGTCACTAACCTATTTGAGGAGTAAATAGTAAGCTTTTTTAGCATGTCCCCCATTGGCCAGACTTTGGATTGCTATCATTATTAAGAGAAGAGGGTCAAGGAGGATTGGAATAAGTTAGCTCATGCATTCAGTAAATAGGACTCCAACAATGCTAGCATTGAGATAACTTTGAAAGATTTAAAGCTAGTGAAATAGAAGCCCAATGAGAGCTTTTCTAATTATCTATAAAGGTAGAGGGACAAGATTTTAAAGATGAGGAATAAACCTAAAGACATTGACAAAATCAAGATGTTCATTAGGAATGCCAACAACTATATAAACAGTGGGCTTATAGCTAAGGGTATCATGATATGGGAATAGTTAAAGGGCATTGCAATTGATCTAGAAGTAAATTATCAAAACAAAAGGTTCAAGAGGTCAAGCAATCCCAACTACCTAAGTAACAGTGCTGGGGGTACCACTAAGACAGTAGAGGTGCATGCTCTTCAAGGCAAGTAGTATTTTAATTTGGGTAAGTCATTATCATGGTGCTTGAGGATGCTTATGAAACAGGGAAAGTTGTAATCACTTCTACCATAACCACTTAATGGTTTATTACCTCCCAATCATATGCAAGATCAATGGAATGCCTATCACCAAAGAACCGACCATCTTATTGACAACTGTGAGCTTCTTAGAAAAGCCATTTAGGACATAATTAATTTTAAACAAATACAAAACCCTTAAACCAACTTGAATCCACTTCTCAAACATTAGAGTACTTGTCTTCTTAAGTTAAGATTACCCGAAGAGTGTGTTCTAAAGAACATATTTGGATCTGACCAAGAGATTAGTAAGGGGGTGATAGAGACTGAAGCCATTTTTTTAACTAGCTTTTAGGATAGTGAGAGTGAAAGCGAACTTAGGGAGGGAAAGAATTTCTAGGATGAATCCTCTGATAAGGATTCCAAAGAGGGTAAGAGAGAACCACTTAGAGTAGAGGGAGAAATGGTGGAAAGAGTTGAGAAGAATGGTTAGATCCTACTTGCAAAAGAACCTAAAGCCAAAGAGAGGGAAAATGATGAAGTACTTAAATAGCTAAAGAAAACACAAGCTAATATCAGCATTTAGGATTTGCTAATGTCTTTTAAAACCTACAGGTAAAAGGTAGTTAAAGCCTTGCAAGTTGTTATATCCAACACCATTACCCCTAAAAAGTAGGTACAGGTTATGAAGACTAGTAAGATAAGCCTCATAACATTCTCTAATGCTAACCTGCCATTAGATGGAAGAGAACACAATCAACCCCTCTTCATTAAAGCCGAGGTGAATGGTAAGAAAATTATATGCACCATGGCTGATGATGGTTCTTTATTGTATGTCTATTTAGTTAAGATCTTGGCAAGGTTGGTAATAAAGAAAGAAGATTTGGCACCCTCCAATATTACCATCAAGGCATATGATGATATAAGAAGACAAGCAGAGGGATCCTTCACTACTAAAGTCCAAGTGGGGTGTATTATCGATAATGTAGATTCACTATAATTGACATCCCTACTATGTTTTTAGTTTTGTTAGGGAGGCTTTAGCTTCACAAGCTTGAAAGACTTCCCTCCACATTGTACTAGATGTTAAAGTTCTCGCATGTAGGTAACATCATCACAATAAAGGCTAAAATTGATCACACAGTTTCTATGTTGGCTATTGCAAATCAACCTTTCAATGGGTTTCATGTTGCTGGGATATATAAAGATTATAAGGACTCCATAGTGTCTAAGATCATGAAAATGATGAACTTCTTTCTTGGAACTAGTTTAGGGAAGAATCCTTAAAGGATAACTAAGCCATTATAGCTTTAAACCCAAAAAGACACCAAGGGGCTAGGATATGACCTAAGTTAAGAGGGGCATCTAAAGAAAAGGAATAACTTAAGACATTTTTTTGTCATGCAAAAGATGACAAAGTATGATGAAACTCCAAAACCTATAATGGTGGATAGGCATTGCAAGCCTGGGTTTGAGATATTCATAGATATAACGAGAGAAATAAGACTATTTGTAATAAGAGGCCATAAGTGCATAGAACTGGCAATTGACTACTTCTCAATGTAGGTAAAAGCTGAATCTTTTAATAAATTAGTGCCAAGGCAAATTG
Organism: Hura crepitans; assembly: GCA_948208565.1. Taxonomy (NCBI): domain Eukaryota; kingdom Viridiplantae; phylum Streptophyta; class Magnoliopsida; order Malpighiales; family Euphorbiaceae; genus Hura; species Hura crepitans. The sequence goes on along the minus strand of CANXYI012176705.1, from coordinate 8,015 downwards.
CTAAATTTATTGAAAGAAACATCATTTACAGGTATGGATTACTATAACAAGTTATCTTAGATAACAAGATGCAGTTTCAGAGCAAGACCAAGTAAATTTTACAAAAGTGCAAGATTGAGCATCATAAATCTTCTCTATACAGACTTCAAGCCAATAGTGCAGTTAAGGTGATGAACAAAAATGTCAAGAAAATTTTGCAGAAGATGACAATTACTTATAAGGATTGGGAAAAAATTTTACTATTCACACTTTCAGGCTATAGAACATCTATTAAGACATCTACAAAGGCTACACCTTACTCATTAATGTATGGGATGGAAGTAGTACTGCTAGTTGAAATTAAAGTCCCCTCACTAAGGGTTATGTTGGAAGTAAAAGTACCAAAAGTTGAATGGGCTAGAAATAGATATGAACAACTAATTTTGATCGACAAAAAGTGACTTAGAGCTCTCTATCATATGCAATTATATCAAAAAAGATTGCTAGAGCCTTTAACAAGAAAGTTAAGCCTAGTATAATCCACGAGGGTAACCATGTCTTAAAGTAAAGTAGACCTTTATTAATAGACCCTAGAAGGAAATTCAAGCCTAATTAGGAAGGTCTATATCTAATGAAAAAGATGTTCAAGAATAGTGGTGTCAAGATCTCAAATTTAAAAGGCAATGAATTTTTAAAACCTATCTACTTAGACCAACTAAAGAAGTATTTCTATTAAAAAAATGTTTACTAAGTTCAAAACCCAAAAAGGGCAACTTAGCCAAAAGTTTGGACACCTTGATGAGGTGAAAACCTAAAAATAGGAACTTCATACAAAAGTTAAGGGATCAAAGAGAAAATATCTAAAAAAAAAAACCTCTCAAGGTTGATTGGTAACAATAGTGTTATCAAAAAGGCTATTAATATATTTACCAAGATTAAGCAGCTTAGTTTCAAGAGCAATTAATGACATGAATGTTTAGTCATGATCATTGGCATGCAAACTTCTATTCAGTGAGGAATGTTATACAAATAATTGAACCCTAAGGGTCTAGATACATATTTTCTTTCCAAAAGTAGAAGTTGCATCTTTACAAATTCTCTTTAGTACTAATGTCTTGTTATCCCTTGATGCACTAGAAATCCAATCTTTATAGTAGTTGTCTATAATTGTGTTACTTAATTTATGATTAGGCACACCTTTCAACACAACACGATGATTCCATAAGTTGAGAAAAGAGTGTAAAAAATGTCATGTCAAAGATCTGCCTTGAAACCTTAAAGATTTAAGAGGGATTAGCTGTAGCAAGATGAATTGTCATTGAATTTAAGAAGGAATGTAAAATGTTACATGCCTCAATCTAACTAAAGGAATACAACTTAAATGACAAGATAGGGACAAATGGGTGATTTTCAACCAGGGACACCTCCATCGAATTTTGACAATGGCATCAAGCCATATAATCCATTGCTTACAAGTATCAAATCTATTCTCAAGCCTTCTTTCACAATGATAATTCAGGGCATACTTAATATAAAGCTTTTTGGGAGGGGTTATGAGCATTTTTAATTTCTCTCATAACCAAATCTAAAAAAAAAGGAGCTGTTAGGTTAAAAAATCCACTAAGGCCTATGTAAGAAAAAATTAGGCAAAACCCTTAGTGTGAAAACCTTCACCAGCATGCGAGGCAAAAATTTGGGTTGAAAGACAGCAATAAAATTAAAGGGAAAACCCAAATGGGCTCTTTAAGCAAAACCACAAAATCACTGTCTTCTCTCTTCAAAGTGTCTAAACCTCAGATGGTTTCAATTAGAATAACACCAAAAGGATTATGACCAGAACATATTTTGATTAAAATTTAAAGGTCCTTGAAATCATAAAGCTTGACCTTAGAATTGATCATTAATAAGCTATAAAGAATGCACAATAGCACACACTTTGCCCATTTCACTGAGTTGAGGGGAAGTCGATTGGCAAAATTAAGAATTGCCTATAAAGAAATCGAACTCACAATTAGGATAATCTTCTGAGCAGTAAAGGAGAAACCTTTAGAGCAAGTATAATGTTCATGTGATAATGATACTAAAAAGAAAGGACAGTTAGAGGAACATCTATAGCAATATTGAAATTTAAAATAGCAATAAATTCCAATGTTGTAGGGGCAATCTCTTGACAATTAAAGACAATCACGAGGAAGATAGGGTCCCAATAATATGCGGCAACATTTAAGAAAATGTGATCGATCCTTACTTTTCTCAAGAAATTGAGAGAAAAAAAAGGGCAAAGGTGTTTAAAGTCCAAAAAGCCTTTAAATCCAAAATTTTAGACAATTATTGACAAAAAGGAAGTGACATGATGAATATGGCATGAATAATGAGGGAAAGAAGTAATTATAAGCCCCAAGTCACACCATTCCTGTTCCTACTAGGAAAAGAAATCCAAGGTATGTGAGGATGTCCACATGGACCTCAAAGAGTTTGAACTGAACATTATAGTCCTTATAGACTATCAAACAAGTCCATAATAACACCTATGAATAGCTGAGAATCTTATAGGGTTATTTTCTGCATGGACCATAACAAGCCTTATCTATATGGACCATATCTTGGTTACAGTGGTATTGTTAGGCACTACAAGCACCCTATCCTCAAAGCAATTTAAAGTTTTATTGCTAGGAATGATGCCTATCTATGTTAATTAACCTTTCATTATGATGTTAATTAGAATAACATAGGACCATGGTTAGATACCGTGGACATTCCCTTTAATAAGGTTATATGAACTAAAAATATAATGCTTAATTTGCTTATACTAATTAGTATAAGAGATTGTGCTTTGTATCTCAATGATGAGATGTTGAAGATTGTTATTTAGCTTCAACCCCCTAATTACATGGATTTTAGATTTGTCAGTCTCAAGAATTCTTGTTGAGCTCGGGTCTTTGCTTATCGCCTATTACTAGAGTACAACCCATCATCACTAGGCCACATTCTCACTTCTCTTAGGTATAGTCCTACTTTACCTAGATACAATCCTTGTGACACCTCTTACTGAGTTTAGATGCTAGCTGATCACCGATCCTGACTAACGTGTGCATGCATATTAAGATATCATACTCATCTACCTGATTAATTGTTATTTAACATTCTTTATGAAAAGATACTATGTTAAAATTATGGGTTTTCAAAAACTTTTTCTAATTGTGTTGTACATTTAAAATTAGGAATCCTCATGCTGAAATTTTAGTAGCATAATGGCTATACCGAGTACTATCACAAATTTTTAAATGTCAACTTACATGAATAAACACACTTTCTATATACAATTGCAAACATTCTCCATCACAATAAGATCCATTTGATCACTCTAACAACACTCAATCACATTGTATGATATCTCAACCTCAAAAAGTGATATCATATAGCACAGCATACATTCACATGATTTAATATAGCTTATGAATTTGGAAAACCAAAAAAAAAAATTTAATTACACTTTCAGTTACAAAATAATTACAATATAGCCTATCCCTTTTTTGCATATACATTTGACTGCAATCCTATACAACACTTCTATTACAAAAAGGTAGAGTGACCAAAAATAATACATTCACTTCAGCTTTCTTGATGTCTTAAGGCTTTGTTATAAAAAATCTTTCTGCCTACATGCCGTAAAACAAATGACATGTTATACATAATGCTTAGTGGTGAAATTGAGATAATATGTGCTAAGTTGATCATCATATGTTACATAAGGTCATTACATTTATTTACTTGTAATGCCTTTTTACCACTTTTATCATGCATTTATATAGAGTAAGATAGCATATTGAACATAATTTGGCATACACTATGCACAAACAATTCCATAACAAGCATGCATATTTAATACACCATATAATATACCCATTTCACACCAATTTTCTCTATGATGATTATATCAACATCATTCTTAAGCTTAGCCATGCCCAAGCCATTTCATGATAAGCATACATAGCAAATACAACAAATATGAACAACTATTGTCATATGGAACCATTTTACATCATACATATCTATATTATATACTTAAGGCCATATCTTGTATAATGTTTTTCTAATATTTTTTCCTATCCATTCTTTTACTTTTGCCCATGAAAGAGTACCACTAACCTATAGATAATGGGATCATGGATCATATAGTGGCCCATATTTTGGACTTAACGGCTACTACACCAGCATAGTGCAGTGTCTAATTCAACTTACGCAGTTGCACCTACATAGTGATATATGTCATGTAGTGGCCCATGTTTTGGACCTAACAGCTGCTACACCACTATAGTGTAGTGTCTAGCTTAACTTACACAACTGCACCCAATTAGATCTAAAGATCCCAACACATATGACCATAGGTAGACTACAATTGTACTTTTAGACCTTATCTAAGCACCGAAGTGTCCTAACATATCCCTAGTTGATTGGTTAGCCTATCAATTTCCTAGGTTATTACATCTCATAGGCTAAAATCCATTGTATTTAATTTCACCATCTTAAATAAATTTATATAGATTTTAATGTGCATATTTTGGCTATTAGGTGACTAAAGCTACGTATTTACATTAAAAACTTCATTTTAAGCTTATATGCTTATTTTAGTCACATTATGCTATTTCTAGATTTACATGCCTTATCCACCTCAATTGCGGATTTTAGCTCGCATTCCATATTTACATACTCAATTCAAGGTCATGATGGCATTCAAGTCCATTTATGCCTTGATATCATTAAAACTTCAACTTATGTATAATGTGCTATTAATAGCCCTTTTAGTGCCCATATTGGGTTTAAGACTCTTTTAGGTCTTAAAATCCACCTCTTTCATAATTTATTTCATAATCATATTTAAAAATATGAATTAAAAACATGCATACACAAATTTCACATGATTCATTAAACATTAAGTGTATAGCCCATTATAAGCCATTCAGCCATATTAGCTAATTTAGGTTTATCTTATACAATTTAGTAATCACCCCACATAAGAAAGTCATTTTTCAACTCATATATGGCTTATAAACTCAAAATTTATGAGTTTCTAGCACATTATGTAAAATTTTGGCCTTCAAGGCCTTTTTAGATTTCATTAAAATAGTTTTCCCCACTTTCAAGCTTATTTGAATTTTTGCAACCACTTAGCCATTCTATTTCTATAAACACATTTGAATACTCATAATAGTACTTTTTCATTCATTAAATGGATCTATTTTGATGATATTCTTTATTTTGCTTATAAGCTACATATATACATGATTTAGTATTTTTGGTGTATAATTGTCTATCCACTTATAGAACTATTTGGCCATATACCTCTTTTTATGCATCTATTATCATTTTTGCATCCTTTCGTCATCTTAGGGCACTCATTCCACCATAACTTATATTATTAAAAAGGTGAGCATGCACTTCAACATCTAAGTCATGATTTACACATATGCACACCTAGCCACATGCTTACATTTGACAACATCACATCCAAATAAGTATACTATCATGCCATACCCCATGTCATTCGACCACTCAATAAAAATGACAACATTTTGGTGTTTTAAAACTTGCACCATCATTCTTGCATTGTTATACTCTATAATGCCCATGTTTTAAGGCTTTATGAATATTGCCACTAGGTTCAAGAAGTGTGTTCAGGGTGCCAAGTCACTTACATGTAAATCGAGGTAGTAGCGCTGGTCATGAAACTTCGAGGGGCTTTAAATTGATGAAAAAGGAAAATTCTAAAAATTTACCAGAACCAATAATTCATTTCGAACTGTAAGCTACCCCTTTGTGTAATAAAATTTTTTTTTTGCACTAAGAATGACCCATGATGTGCTAGGATGGACATAAAAATATTGGACCTTGAAGCTCAAAAATTCCATTGAGCCCATTGATGAAAGAATTTTTGAATTTTGAGGTCATTTGCAAATTCTCATAATTTTTAAGATTAGCATGCAAATTGAGGCAATCTGAAAACTATCCTATCAATGGAATTTGGCCACAAAAATTCATGAGCATGTAGAGGGGATTAAAATATGAATTTTAAAACAAATGATGTAATTTTTTGATGTCCATGTGAATTTTGGTGAATTTTTGATGTTTTGAATAAAATTGAGCTGTTTCGAGGGGGTTCAAGTGGTTGTGGGACCCACCCGTATCTTGTCATCTTGCTCAAGGCCTATAATGATCATGAACTTGGCCTCTAATGATCATGAACTTTAAAGGATGAATAAGAAATATTAACATAACAATGAGCACTTAAAATGTGCCTTGACTTGGCTAGAAGGACTTAAACCAAATAATGTACTTAAAACATAAGATAGTGACCTAAAAGTGACTTCAACTAGGTTAATAAATGGAACCTTAGTTATGCCTTTGGGAGGCTAGAATCAAACTATGTTTTGGCCATGGAATTAGCCAAATTAAAGATGGCATTTGTGCCTAGATTTCGGCCATGGAATTAGCCCAGTTTTAGTGGCTTTGATGCCTATGCTATGGCCATGGACTTGGCCCAGTTATAATTGGCCTAGTGCCCAATAACATATTAAAAAGAACAGTGAAAACTGAATTGAAATCAGACTTAAAACAGTCCCATAAAACTGACTACTAAAGGTGGTCGAAATGACCTATAACTGTCTAATTGACCATTACTTGAACCAAAAATGTCACTAGACCAAAAAGTATTAAGTTTTAAAATGGAAATGCCATAATAAATCATACCATAAGACACTTTGAGTTTTGATCATAATAGACCTAAAAATAATTTTGGAATTTTACCTGGTAGAGCCAAAAAGTGGCTATACCAGTCTAAATAAAATTTTAAAGTATAAGATAAAATTCTTAACTGTTTGTTTCTAAGACTTAAATATTATAAGAATAATTTTGGCTTATAAATAAAGTTCAATTAAGCTACTTGGCCCATTGGTTAGACACCCACTGATGGGTTAACCGATCAACTTAGGGTTTTACAGCTGCTAGTTGGTGGCTAGAGAGACTTACAGGCTGATCTCTATTATATCACCCAATTTTTCATGTTTTTAATTGGTGGCTAGAGAGGTCTACGAACTAATCTCCATTATGTTATCTAGTTCTTAATGATCCTTTGTGACTGGGGAGGCTTACGGGCTGATCTCTATTATGTCACATAGTTACTCATTTATGGTTGGAGAGGCCTATGGGCTGATCTCCATTATACCTCTTAGTTATTTTTATTATGTCTAGAGAGGCTATGACTGATCTCCATTATGGCACACATGCCGTTGTAGCAGCGTAGGTCCAGATTAGGGACCACTATACGAGTTATTATCCCTCTAGATCTAAGTGTTATATTCTTAGTCAGGCTAAAGAATTAAATCAAATAAATAATCAAACTAATTATGAACAGAAGGATTAAGTATAATGGAACGGTGTTTCCTAAGTTTTGATAAGATACCAACTAAAGGGCATTCTAGACATTTTGCACAGATATGCCAAATCAGTTTAAATTAAATATATATACATATAAGGTAAAAAAACTACTTCAGGATATATAAATACCTTAGGGAGATAAAGTTAAGCAGATGTGAATGACTCTTTCTGGAGAAGTAATAAAAATATAGTAAAAAGGTATTTTAGTAATTTTCCACTTTTGAGACAGATTAAGTGATTCTTACAAAGTTGGATGTATTAAGTAATAGTCCTCACTTTAAATGATTTAGTTGAGTCAAAATACTAATTTGGGCCAGATAAAATACCCTAGGGGTATTTCAATAATTTGGCACCCTAGTGAATAATTAAGTTATATAATCAAGTAAAATCATACTTAAACTGCTGAGATAAATTAATGATATCATAACATGATTAAATTACTTTAAGTTCACCATTAAGTATCTCGTATACTCAGCGCACCGATTTTGGTGCACACGTACACTACAGTAGGACTTGCCTCATAAAGCATAACGATAGTAGTTCAGAGGATACAGGTGAAAACCTTAGATGTAATTAATATGTAGTTAGATATCCATACACTT
>CANXYI012176699.1:0-13738 GCA_948208565.1 Hura crepitans | reverse complement strand
CATAATCAAACTTTAGTTTTCCTATGGAATTTTACTTGGTAAAGCCAAACTATGACTATACCAATCTAGATAAAATTTTAAAGTATGAGATAAAATTTTTATCTATCAGTTTTTTGAACATAATTATTATAAGAATATTTTTGGCTAATAAATGAGTCTAAATTGTGTTACTTGGCCCATTAGTTAGATACCCACTGGATGGGTTAGCTAGTTAACTTAGGGTTTTGTAGCTGCTAGCTCATTAGTGCCTGGAGAGGTCTACGGACTGATCTCTATTATGTCACTTAGTTCTTGATGGCATTTATTGGTGGCTAGAGAGGTCTATGGATCAATCTCTATTATGTTACCTAGTTATTGATGATTACTTGAGGCTGGGGAGGCCTACTGGCTAAGCTCCATTATGTCACACATATACTTTTATTTGTGGCTAGGGAGGCCTATGGGCTGATGTCCATTATGTCACACAGTTACTTTCATTGTGTCTGGAGAGGCTACAGCTGATCTCTATTATGGCACACATGCTAGTGCAGTGGTGTAGGTCTAGAACGGGGACCATTGCATTAGTTTATTATCCCTATAGATCTAGTGTCTGAAAGTGTCGTCTTCCTAGTCAAGCTAGATAATTAAATTAAGTAAGACTGATTATGAACATAAGAATTAAGCATAATGGAACAGTATTTTCTAAGTCTTGATAAAATATAGGCTAAAAGGTAATTTGGACATTTTACACAAATATGCTAAATTAGTTAATTAATTTCAAATGTGTATGCTATAGAGGAAATAACTATTTTAAATAATATAGATGATTCAGGAAGAATATTTTAGGATACATAAATACCTTAGAGAGATATAGGGCATTTTAGTCATTTTTCATCATTTATACAACTAAAGTGATTTTGTAAAGTATACATGTAAAAAGTAATAATACTTGCTTTAAATGATTTATCTGAGTCAAAAATACTATTTCAAACCTTTTAAATACCTTTAGAGTATTTTAGTAAATTGGCACCCTAATGAATAATTATGTTACATAATAAAGTAAAATCATTCTTAAACTGCTTAGGTAAGTTAACATGATAAATGCCATGATTAAAATACTTTAAGTTCACCACTAAGTATCTCATATACTCAGTGGACTAGTTTTGGTGTGTAGGTACACAACTGTGGAAACTTGCCTCGTAAAGCATGAGGATAGTGGTTTAAAGGATACAAGTGAAGACATTAGCAGTAATTATTATACAGTTTTGGTATCCATGTACTTAGGTAGGAGTTAGGTGGAACTTGTACATAAGATGTGGACATATAATGTAAAATAAGTAATTATAACCTACTAATGTAAATAAAGTATCTATATATGTTCTTTGGTGTATGTATGATTATATGTGATGTTGATGTTGATGTGAGCTTAAAGCTCTATATTTATGTTTATTTTATCTATGGCTTGAGGCTTGAGTTTGATGTGTGCTTAGGCTAATGTTAGGCTAAAAATGGGGGACTAAATAGGTCCTGGTTATTATGAAGGGTTTATAAAAGTGTTAAACAAGCTTGCTAAAATTTTGGGATAAGACCCGAACAGCCGTTATGCTATTGAATTTATAAGAGACACTTGAGTGTGATTAGATTTCCTCTGTAATGACTAAGTAAGAATGATTCTAACCTAAAAGGATTATAAGAACTGACTGGAGTGATTTTAGAGTCAGATAAAATTATCCAAAGTGAAATTTGTAGAAGTTAAATCAGTGACTATGGGGGAAATTTTAGGATGGGTGACCTGGCGGAGGTGCACCGCTTATTAAGTTTCTTCAGGAATCTAGCAAGGGGTGTCACAAACCCACTCTGTAAGGTTGTACCCAAAATGAAGAGTGTCTCGAGATGAGTCAATGGACACCAAAATCTTCAAGAATGATGGAGTATTTTAGGAGAAAAATTGAGAAGAAACTTGAGGCAAATGGTAACCTCCTATCTCTCGGGTTTTCCTTTTTCACAAATTTTATTTTTCATGGATTCCTTGGGTGTTGTAAAGCACATATATAGGCTTAGAATATTTTTTTGTTATTTATATTAATTTTTAATTTTTATACCCTTTTGTATTCATAGGCAAAATGACAACCTGAGCCTTCCAAGGCAATAAGAAGGCCTAAGCCGACTTCAGGTGTCCCGTACAACATTGTTAGGTATGTGTAATCAATTTAATTTGCTTTAAATTTGCATTTAATGTGTTATTTGCTTTATGTCCATATTAGTAATAAATGGTATTAAATGCATAAAAATGCAATAAATTTTTTAATTGTAATTTATGATAAATGGAATGATTAAATGAATTAAACATGATTGTTTAGTGTGTTTATAACTGATGGAATTATATGAATGCTAGAAATTCGTAGGAATGCATTATGAGAGTTGAAATCGAGTATGTTAAAAGTGTATGTCATATGCTTAGAAATGCATTCATATGGTTATTGTATGATTAGAACATGTATAATAGATGTAATGTATAATAAAATGCCATGAAATGACTCAATATACAAATGCACAACATTATGCCTACTTCAAACATTAAGTGCAATAATGTGTGTGCACATGTTCTTGTCAATGTGAAAATATCATATGTACATGAATGCGATGTACTAATATGCTTAAAATGAATTTTTTATCATATAAGGATGATATATGTGTTATAAGTGCATGAAAAAGCTATGTGTGACCATTTAAATGCGAGTATTGGAAAATACCATGAAATGGTTGTTTGAATTTATATTTGAGTTTTTATGTGACATATTGGTATGATGTTGTGTTCAATGTCATTACACCTTAGAAATGACTCATACGAGTGTAATAGATATCAATAAGCCTATGATGGCCAAGTGTATATGTTTATGGAAAGGTGTAATGAGGCCTATGGTGTTTTTAAGAAATATAATAATATAAACAGTGAAATTGGTTATTTTGACACATAATGACATTTTTAATAATGCCTATATAGTTAGACAACCTAGTTTTGATAGGTTGACTAATCAATTAGAATTGTAGTAGCTACTAGTATACCTTTGGGCATGAGACCTGTAGGTTATTAATTTACATGCTGTTAGACATAAGAGCCTTCGGGCTTAAGTTTAATTCTGCATTTGAGGATGTGAGAGCCTTCAAGCCTAAGTTTACATGCCAATGGGCTTGAGAGCCTTTGGGCCTAAGATATATGTACCTAAAGGGTATAAGAGCCTTCAGGCCTTAGTGTTATGCATCTACAGATGTGAGAGCCTTCAAGCTTAAGTTTACATATCTATAGATGTGAGAGCCTTCGGGCCTAAGTATATGTACCTATAGGTACGAGTGCCTTCAGGCCTAAGTAATTATGTTATCTAGTCTTATTTAGTTGTCTTATTAATATGGGCATAAATTAAACAATTAAAATGGCTTAAAAATGTATAAATTAGTTTTATATGCTAAATGAAACTAATATGTGATATACAAACATAATGAGGTCGAATGACTCAAAATAGGTCGTTAGGTGCATAAATTTGTTTATTAGCATTTAAATAGCTTTAAAGAATGAATGTATGTTAATTTAACTCAAAATAATTTTATGGGAAATAATGTCTCTATATGACCTACAAGGTGACTATAAGTTATAAGCGCATTCCTTAAGCCTACGGGCAAAGAATTGGTTATTTAAAGCTTGGTAAGTTTCTTAGATAAATTCTTATCATGAGGGAACTATTAATGCTATGACTATGATAATGATATGAAAATGAGCCTTAGGGTGATATCAGACTTTATGACTCAAAACACCTAATATAATATTCCTTGCAATGTATGACTTCGGTATGGTACCTTACAAGTTGTTATGATGGTGATATGGTATATGTTATGCCTTATAGCCTATAAATAATAATTATAGGCTGTTTATGATTTTTGGCATAATTGATATTTAAAGGAATAAGTATTGCATAAAGTTTCATGTTTGCATTTAAGACATCTAATATGCATGTTTGTGATTTTAAAATTTAATATGGCTTGTGTGCATTTAAGGACATGCTAAAACTATCCTTTTTACATGGTAAAGTGATTACACCACTAAGCAAAAGCTTAATACATTGCTTGTTTGTGATGTGTAGGTAATAAGGTAGCAGACTAGAGCTAAAGCTTAGCATATCAGGAGACATGAAGATGCATGGGTATTTTTTTACATTTCGTAATAGTAGTGGTGATGTAAATAAAATGATTACATAGTTAAGGTGCTCTTTTGATCCTGGAGCGATTAGGTCTAATTTGCATTTCGTAGCAGGTTTTTGTATCAAATATTTTAACTATGGATTTTACTTTCTGCTTCTCGCATGTTGTGTGTTAATTAATGATATTGCATGTGATATTGTTGATTATAGAGAGCCTAAGGCTCATTGACTTTTATGTTGTGTTTGGAGGGTTAAGAGGACCAATTGGAGTTATAGATAAGCTATAGAAGTGTTTTTATGCAAGTAAATCTTTGGGAAAGTGTCCTAGTATAGCTGTTATGCTGCTGAATTTTCAACACGATAACCCTAATGTTTACCTCAATTTGCATGCCAAAAGGTTTTTGATGTTTTATTTCATTTTTGAGTCAAGAAATGTTTTCTCATATAAAAGTTTTAAATTTTAAGTGATTCTAGATAACAAAACTGGATATCATTTCGCATGTGTACATCTTCTATTTGAGTTTGATGTATAGATCAGGCGAACAGCACCACACTTAGTGGTATCAGAGCATCCAGTTGTGGTTTCCTTTAGACCTATGGGTTACACAAGAGCACCTTAGGAGTTATAATACATTTACGTCAAATACTATTACATAATTTATTTCTATTGCCTATAGGTATGGGATATAAGTAGTAGCGCTATGCCTATTAAGGAAGAAAGGGTAGAAAGTCATGCTCTTTCTACCTTTGTATAAGGGAAGGAACAACCCAAGTATGTGACCCCCAGTTATACTCGACATGCTGTTCTTGAATAACAAGGTCCACCTACTTGGTTGCAGATGATGCTAGATTCTGTCAGGCAAGTTATTGTGGCTATTGTGAATGCTACAACTGTAGTTGCTAATGCATAAGTTGTTCCACCACTAGTGCCACAAGAATAGCAGGCATTTCAGAGGACTTATATAGAGAGGTTGATCAAGAATGGGGCTGAGTTCTTCAAGGGAGAAGAATTTGATGAGTCCAGTAGAGTTGAGTACTAGTTAGATCAGATATTTCTTATTATGCAATAATTAAGATGCCGATAAGATGAGTATGTTGCATGTGCCACCTCAATATTGTCAGAACAAGCATTGAAATGGTGAGAAGCAATCACTAAACACAAAATAACCACATATATAACCTAGGATTTCTTTTTGAAGGAATTCAAGGAAAATTATGTCACTGAGCATTACTTAGACCAGAAATACCAAGAATTAGCAGATCTCAGGTAGAAATACAGAATAATCTCTATGTATGAGAAGGAATTTACTTGCTTGAGCTGGTATGTGAAGGCAGTGGTCAATATAGAAGAGGACCACTGTAAGAAGTTCGAGAAGGGGTTAAACTTAGATGTCATGCAACTGGTTGCTCTTAAAAAGATTCGAGACCTTTTAGCCTTAGTAGCAGCCTGTCATACTACAGAGATAATTAATGAGCTGAAATAGAAGCAAGACAACTTGAAAAAGAGATCTTATAGAAATGGACAAGGTAGTTTTGGGTATGCATCTGATAAGAAGCATAAGAGTGGTCAATCCAGAAATTATTAGGGTAAGCAGTTAGACAAACCACAGTGGTCCGAACAAGATTTTAAATCATAGACCAGAGCACAGACTCAAACTTTAATTGCTTTTAGATTTACTATAAGTAATGTTATGACACTTGCTTGTGAGACTTGCCATAAGAGACATCTTGGGGTATGTTAGAAACTTATACTAGGATCTTGCTAGGGTTATGGCTCTAGAGATAATTTTTAGAAAGATTGCTCGATGAAGCCTTATATTCCTTCACATAAGCAAGACATGAGAGATATAGGAAGCAGAGCTGGGGCCAGTTAGAAAGACAAGTCAGAGAACAAAGCTCTAGCTAGGCAGTATGCTATAAGAGCTAGAAAAGAGGCAGAGGCTACTGATTTTATTACAGGTACATTCCATATCATTGATTTACCTGCTTTAGCACTAATAGACCTTGGATCCACACATTCTTATATTTACACTACACAGGTTTTAGATCGAGGGTTAGTGTTAGATGACCTTGGCTTTAACATGATGGTTAGCAATCCTATAAGATAGCATGTTATAGTGAGCAAACTATATAAAGATTGTCTATTGTTAGTATAAGGACAAGTTTTCTTTATGGATCTCATTAAATAGTCATTCAATGAGTTTGATCTTATCTTAGGCATGGACTGGTTGTCCAAGTATCATGCCATAGTGGATTGCAAGAAGAAGAGGATCATGTTATAAGCTAGTAATGGGTCAAAAGCGACAGTGTTGGGTGAAAGATCGAATTGCATGACTAATGTAGTATCAACAACTATGTCTAGAAGGATGATACAAAAGGGTTATAAAGGCTATCTTACTTATGTGGTTAACACCACAAAGGAAACAATAAAAGTTAGTCAAATTCCTATTGTGGCTAAGTTTGGGGATGTTTTTCTAGATGAGTTACCTAGTTTTCCTCTAAAGTAGGATTTAGAATTTGAGATTAAAGTGATGCTTGGCATAACACTAGTTTCTATAGCTCTGTATAGAATGGCTCCTGTGGAGTTAAAAGAATTGAAGATACAGTTGCAGAGCTTCTAAATAAGGGTTTCACCATACCGAGTGTTTCACCATAGGGAGCATTGGTTTTATTTGTCAAGAAGAAGGATAGTTCTTTGAGACTTTGCATGGATTATAAACAATTAAACAAAGTCACCATTAAGAATAAGTATCTTTTACTATGGATCGATGATCTTTTTCATCAACTTAAAGGGGAAAGTGTTTGCTTTAAGATTAATCTTAGATCCAAGTATCACTAGTTGAGGGTAAAAGAGGTAGACATACACAAGATGACTTTCAGGACTAGATATGGTCAATATGAGTTTCTAGTGATGCCTTTCTGGTTGACTAATGCATCAGCAGCATTCATGGACCTCATAAACACGATCTTTAGGCCATTTTTAGATCAGTTTGTGGTGGTCTTCATAGACAACATTCTTATGTATTTTAAGAATTGAGAAGAGCATGAGAAGCATCTCTGGACAACTTTAAATATATTTGAGAGATGAAAAGCTCCACACTAAGCTTAGCAAATACGAGTTTTAGCTAGAGTAAGTAGCATTTTTGGGGTATATAGCTTCGACAGATGGTATAAAAATTGATCCTAGTAAGATTCAAGTAGTAATAGAATGGAAACTACCAAGGAACATAACTAAGATCAGTAGTTTCTTAGGGTTAGCTAGCTATTACAGAAGGTTTATCGAAGGGTTTTCCTTTGTTGTAGCCCTTATGACACGTCTTCTAAGGATAAATGTGAAATTTGAAAGGGATAGAAAGTGTCAAGAGAGTTTTGACAAGCTTAAGAGTAAGTTGAAGGAGGCTCCAATTTTAGTTTAGCTAGAGTGAGGGAAAGAGTTCACCATATACAATGATGATTCACTAAATAGGTTAGGTTGTGTACTCATATAAGATAGTGACATTATTAGCTATGCTTCTCGATAGTTAAAACCTCATGAGAAAAACTACATGACACATGACTTAGAGCTCGCAGCTATTGCATTTGCTCTATAGTTATGGAGGCACTATCTCTATGGAGAGAAGTGTTATGTTTTCACCAACCACAATAGTTTGAAGTATCTGCTGATGTCAAAGGAGTTAAACTTAAGACAAAAGAGATAAATGGAGGTAGTCAAGGATTACGATTGCCTTATTAACTACCATCCTGGGAAAGCTAATAAGGTTATAGATGCCTTGAGTAGAAAGCTTATGTTAGCTTTAAACGTAATATATGTTAGCTTAAAACAATAAAATGATGTTGGTTTGTTGGCTAAGTTACAAGTCAAGCAAAACTTGATACAGACAGTGAAGGATTCATATAAAGATGATCACAGAATTCAAAGTATCATAACTATGATTTAAGACGGGAAGTCTACCAAATTTTTTATTAAGGAAAATGATTATTTATACTATCATGATCGATTATGTGTCCTAGAGAAAGAGGACTTGAGACAGCAAATTATCCAAGTGCATAATGCACCATATGCAATGTATCCTAGTAGTACAAAGATGTACTAGGATTTAAAAATGGCCTATTAGTGGCTAGGCATGAAGAGAGATGTAGCTATTTATATGACTAAATGCCTTGTCAGCAAGTGAAGGTTGAGCATTAGGTTCCTTCTAGTTTGCTTTATCCCATAGCAATACTAGAATTAAAGTGGGATTAAATCACTATAGACTTTGTGATTAGACTACTGATGACCAGGAACAAGCATGATTCTATTTGGGTAGTGGTTGACAGATTGACCAAGTCTACTCATTTCATTCTGATGAGAAAGGATTACTCTATAGAGAGGTTGGTAGAACTATACATTGATGAGATAGTTAGGCTTCATGGAGTGCCTTCTTCTATCATTTCAGACAGAGATCCTTATTTTACATCGAGATTTTAGAGGAAGCTCTAGAATGCTTTGGGGACTAGGCTGAGTTTCAACATAGCTTTTCATCCATAAATGGATGGTCAGTTAGAAAGGATCATTCAGATTCTTGAGGATATGCTTTGAGCATGTGCCATAGAGCTTAAGGGCAGTTGGGATAGATTTTTGTCACTGGCAGAATTTGCTTACAATAATAGTTACCAAGCGAGTTTGGGTATGCCTCTTTATGAGGCGTTATATGGGAGACAATGTAGAACTCCCTTATGTTAGACTGAGTTGAGTGAGCACAAGGTTATGGGACCAGATTTGGTCAAGTATACTAAAGAGAAGGTAAAGACCATTGGAGAAAGACTAAAGGTTGCTTCAAATAGACAAAAATCCTATATGGATTTAAAGAGAAGAGATATAGAGTATGAAGTTGGTGATAAAGTTTTTCTTAAAGTATCCTCATAGAAAAAGGTATTGAGGTTTGGTAAGAAAGGGAATTTGAGGCCGAGGTTTCTTAGACCATACGAGATCACAGAACGTGTGGGTCCATTGGCCTACGACTAGCTTTACCTCTAGAGTTATAGTAGATTCATGATGTGTTCTATGTCTAGATGCTGAGAAGATATAGATGAGACCCTTCACATGTTTTCATAGTTGATAAAGTGGAGATAAGACAAAACTTGTCATATGAAGAAGAACTTATTGGTATCCTAACCAGAGAGGTCAAAGAATTACAGAACAAGACTGTACCATTGGTTAAAGTTAGATGGCGACATCACGGTATGGAAAAGGCTACTTAGGAAAGCAAGTCTCAGATGCAGGAATAATACCTACATTTGTTTGAACAACATGAGTTGAGGATGACGTCTTTTTCTTAGAGGCAAGAAATGTAATGATCCAAAAATACTGACTCTCGTGAATAGTACTTCTCGAGATGAATAGTGCTTTTCAAAACTCGAGTCGCTCTAAGCATACCGATAGGGAGTATTAATTACAAGAGAATTTTAGATAAAGTTTAAAGCCAATCTAAAGTCATTCAAATGATTAAAAATGCTAATTTAGATTTTATGACAGTGTCGTGTGAATAATGCCATAGGCAAAGCTGAACCATAAAATAAATAAAAAGTTGCTCAAAATAATTTGAAAATATTACAACCTAATACTCAAATATTTCAAATAGTGTAATGGCTTTGCAATTAGAATTTTTTGAGTTTGGGAACTATTTTTACCTAATTTTTGGGACATAAAATGTATTAATTTTTTGAGTAAATGTCAAATTTGGGCTCAAAATTTTGGGAGAATTTAGGGCTTAGATTTATGGAATTTTGGAAATAGGAATAGGGGAAAACTATATTAATATTGGTTATAATAATTTTTTGAAGCAAAGAAAAAATATTTTTTCAAAAAAGTATAAATAGGGGAAAATCCTTTCCACCCATTCATACCATACATCACCATCCTCCACACTAAAATTCGGTCCACTCTCCCTCTCTTTTTCTTACTTTGATTTCTCTCTTCTTAAGCTAACCCACTTCGTAAGGTTGTACCTAAAACGAAGAGCATCTTGAGATGAGTCTGTGGACACAAAAATCTTCGAGAACAATAGAGTATTTCGAGAGAAAAATTGAGAAGAAACCTAAGGTGAATAGTAACCTCCTCTCATTCGGGTTTTCCTTTTTCACAAATTTTATTTTTCACAAGTTCCTTAGGTGTTGTAGAGCACATATATTACGTCAAAATATTTTTTTGATATTTATATTATTTTATATTAATTTTTTATTTTTATACCCTTTTGTATTCAAGGCAAAATGACAACCCAAACCTTCTGAGGCAAGGAGAAGACCTAGGCCGACTATAGTGTCCCGTATGACTTTGTTATGTATGTGTAATCACATTAATTTTTCTTAAATTTACATTTTATGTGTTGTTTGCTTTATGTCCATATTAGTAATAAATGGTATTAAATGCATAAAAATGCAATAAATATTATAATTGTAATTTATGATAAATGAAATTATTAAATACATTAAATATGATGGTTTAATGTGTTTATAAGTGATGGAATTATATGAATGCTAGAAATTCATAGGAATGCATTATGCAAGTTGAAACTGAGTATGTCATGAGTGTATGTTGTATGCTCAGAAATGCATGCGTATGGTTATTATATGATTGGAACATGTATAATGGATGTAATGTATAATAAAATGCCATGAAAATGCACTGCATTATGCCCACTTGAAATGATAAGTGTAATAATATGTGCTCGCATGTTCTTGTTGATGTGAAAATATCGTATGTGCATAAATGTGATGTGCTAATATGCTTAAAATGAAATTTTGACATATAAGAATCATATATGTGTTATAAGTGCATGAAGAAGCTATGTGTGACCATTTGAATACAAATATTGGAAAATGCCATGAAATGATTATTTGAATCGATATTTGAGTTTTTATGTGACATATTGGTATGATGTTATGTCTGATGCCATTAAACCTGGAAAATGAATCTTACAGGTGTAATAGACATCAATAGACCTAAGTTGGCCAAATGTATATGTTTAGGCCATGTAAAGGTGCAATGAGGCCAATGGTGATTTTAAGAAATATAATAATATAAAAAGTGAAATTGGTTATTTTCACACATAATGACATGTTTAATAATACCTATATAGTTAGACAACCTAGTTTGGATAGGTTGACTGATCAACTAGAATTGTAGTGACTACTAGCATACCTTCGGGTATGAGGCTTGTAGGTCATTGATTTACGTGTCGACAGGTATAAAAGCTTTTGAGCTTAAGTTTGATTACGAATCTAAAGATGTGAGAACCTTTAGGCCTAAGTTTATATGCCAATGGGCATGAGAGCCTTTAGGCCTAAGATATACATACCTAAAGGGTATGAGAGCCTTCGGGCCTAAGTGTTATGCATTTGGGGATGTGAGAGCCTTCGGGCTTAAGTGTTATGCATCTACGGATGTGGGAGCCTTCAAGCCTAAGTATAAGTTCATATGGCTATGAGTGCCTTTGAGCCTAAGTAATTCTATTATCTAGTCTTGGTTAGTTGTCTTATTAATATAGTCATAAATTAAATAATTAAAATGCCTTAAAAATGCATAAATTGATTTTATATGCCAAATGACACTGATATGTGATATTCAAACATAATAAGGTCGAATGACTCGAAACTAGTCTTTAGTGTATAAATGTGTTTATTAGCATTTAAATAGCTTTAAATGGTGAATGTATGATAATTTAACTCAAAATACTTGCATGGCAAATAATGTCTCCATATGACTTATAAGGTAAATATAAGTTAAAAGCGCATTCCTTAAGCCTACAAGCAAAGAATTGATTATTTGAAGCTTGGTAAGTTTCTTAGATAAATTCTTATCATGTGGGAACTATTAATGTTGTGATTATAATAATGATGTGAAAATGAGCCTTAGGGTGATTTAAGACTAAATGACCTGAAACACCTAATATAATATTCCTTACAATGTATGATTATAATATGGTACCTTACATATTGTTATGGTGATGATGTGATATATGTTATGCCTTATAGCTTATAAATAATCATTATAAGATGTTTGTGATTTTTTGGCATAATTGATATTTAAAGGCATAAGTATTGCATAAAGTTTGCATGTTGGCATTTAAAACACCTAATATGTATGTTTGTGATTTTAAAACCAAATATGGCTTGTACGCTTTTAAGGACATGCTAAAACTAACCATTTTACAAGTTAAAATGACAAAAAGGAGGACCCACTGGAGTTAGAGATAAGTCTATGAAAGTGTTTTTAAATAGGTAAAAATTGGGGAAAGTGTCATGATACAGCCGTTATGCTGCCTGATTTTCAACGCGATGACTTTAATGTTTACCTCGATTTGTATGCCAAAAGGTTTTCGGTGTTTTATTTCATTTTTGAGTCAAGAAATGTTTTCTCATATAAAAGCTTTTAAATTTTAAGTGATTTTGGATAATGGAACTAGATATCATTTTGCATGCACGCATCACTCGTTTTGGTCCTATGTACCGATTGAGCGGAGGGCATAACATCATTAAGTCCATGAAAGCTACTAGAGCATTAGTGAGCCCAAATAGTATCACTAAAAACTCATAATACATGTATCTAGTTCTAAAAGTAGTCTTTGAAATGTCAAATTCCTCAATCCTTAATTGATGGTTCCTTGATCTCAAATCTATCTTAGAAAACACACTAGCAACTTGGAGTTGATTAAAGAGATCATCAGTTCTAGGAAATAGGTATTTATTCTTGATTGTCACCTTATTCAGCTACCCATAATTGATGCATAGTCAAAGAGATCCATCTTTCTTTTTCACAAAGGGCACTAATGCTCCCCATAGAGAAGTGCTCAGCCTAATAAAGCCTTTATCTAGTAATTCTTGCAACTACACCTTTAGCTATTTCAATTCTACAAGTGCCATCTAGTACAGAGTAATAAATATAGGATCAGTACTAGGATACACCTCAATCTCAAAGTCATGCTCCTATTATGGTGGCAATCCTGGCAGTTTATCTTAAAATACCTCAGGGAATTCTAACACTACTAGTATTTGATCAAGGCTCAGTGTGGTGTTGTTTATGTCCACTACGTGAGCTAGGTAAGCCTTACATCCTTTTCGAATAAGTCACCTACCTGTCATAGTTAAAATAAGATTAGGTGAGTAATTCCTCTCACCAATTACTGTCACCTCATATCCTTTGTTTGTCCTGAGGGTAAGCCTCTTTTGCTCACAATCAACTATGGCTCAATGTTTAGATAACAATCCATACCAAGGATCATATTAAATTCATGGAAAGGATGTTCAATAAGATCAATTGGAAATACTTGACCCTAAACTATTAGATGACAATATATGTAAACTTTGTTCACTATCACAATCTGCCTAAGCAGGTTGCTAACTAGGATGTCTAAATTTATATGTTTAGGTTCTAACCCTCTATCTTATGATTATGTAGTGCAAATGTATGAATGTGTGGATCCTAGATCTATCAATGCCAAGATAAAAGCATCAAATAGAAAGAATGTACTAGTAATCACATCAAGAGCCTCCACTTCCTTGTAGGCTCAGATAGCATACTGACGAGT